>CM060627.1:21232645-21280145 GCA_030578275.1 Meda fulgida
TTAGGATTATTTATTATTATTATTATTATTATTATTATTATTATTATTATTATTATTATTATTATTATTATTATTTTACTACCTTTTGGGCACTTTTGGGGCCCTTAACGTGCTCGAAAACTCTTGAAACTTTGCACACGGGTCAGAACCCGCGGCCATCAGGGCCGGGCTGAAGATGGTACCCGGGCGTGGCAGGGGGGCTCGACAGCGCCCCCTGGAACGGGATTTGAAAACATGTCCGTATATCAAACACGCTTGCATGAATTAATCTGAAAATCGGTACACATATAGATCTCATCGTTTCATATATCCTTTGCACTCTTACTTTTTACGCCAGCCCAACAGGAAGTCGGCTATAATGGATTGTTTGGAAACTCATGTTCAGGAATTTGATATACTCCTCCTAGGGAATCCACCCGATCGTCACCAAACTCGGTGTGCATGAAGTCAAGACATTGAGGATGAAAAATTGCCAGGGGATTTTTGATATCTCGAACGGTTTGGCCGTGGCGAGGAAACGAAATTATGGCGAATAATGGAAACAGGAAGTGTGTTATAACTTCTGCATACATTGACTGATCTTGATGAAACTTCAGCAGTGTGTTCACTGTAAGAGGCCGATCACATGGATGTGACTATTGTGAGTCAAAGTTATAGCGCCACCAACTGGCAGCAGGAAGTGTGTCACTTTCAAAATGCTTTGAAATCACCCTCTTATTTTTACCCGATTTGCTTCAAACTTTATGTGTATAATGTAAACACACGGCAGATTTAGACCTGTGAAAGGATTATTGATATCTTAGATACTGTTGCCGTGGTAACGCATCAAACTTTAAGATTCTTTTTTGATGCTTTTGAGACTCTTAGCATACTTGAAATTGCATGAAACTCGACAGACACATCACATTTATTAGCCAGTAGACATGTGCAAAGTTTCAGAAACGGGCGTGGTGCCGGGGCTCAGTAGCGCCACCTTTTGACAAAAGAGGGGGAGTTAGGTCTATACTTTTTTCTACAATCTTAAAACTCAGTATGTATAATGTTCATATCGAGCTGGACAACTTTCTAATTTACACTTATTAGCTCAGACCAACAGGAAGTCAGATATTTTGGTTTGAATGTGGATGTTTTGGAGAATTTTCTCTTCCTCTCTCTCTGACCCTACGTCTCTCCGTGTGTTTGAGGGGAGGGGGGTTTGTCTGCTGAGTGAGAATGCTTTTATTTTAGTTCTTCAAGGTTTTGGGGCCCTTAACGTGCTCGAAAACTCTTGAAACTTTGCACACGGGTCAGAACCCGCGGCCATCAGGGCCGGGCTGAAGCTGGTACCCGGGCGTGGCAGGGGGGCTCGACAGCGCCCCCTGGAACGGGATTCGAACACTTGTCCATATATCAAACATGCTTGCTTGTAATAATATGAAACTCGGCACACTTATAGATCTCATCGGGCCGAACAACTTTCGTGCTCTAAGTTTTACGACAGCTCAACAGGAAGTCAGCTATTATGGGTTGTTTGGAAAATGCATGCTTTTATTTTTGATATACTTCTCCTAGAGAATTAATCCAAACACCACAAAACTCGGTTAGCGTGAAGTCAAGACATTGAGGATGCTAAATTGCGAACGGATTTTTGATATCTCGAACGGTTTGGCCGTGGCGAGGAAATGAATTTATGACTAAAAAAGGACACATAAAGTGTGTTATAACTTAGTTAATTTTATCTACAGTTACAAAACTCTGCGTGTATATTGTTCTCGTCAAGCCGAACAACTTTCTAATTTATTGTCATTAGCTCAGACAAACAGAAAGTCAGATATTGTAGTTTGAATGTGGATTCTGAGAATTTTCTCTCCCTCTCTCTGACAGAGAGAATGCACCCTGGCATTCTGTATGTGTGTGTGTGTGTGTGTGTGTGTCTGTGTGAGGAGGGGGGCGGGGGGTATCCTCGGGTGATAGTTTAAACACAAAGTCATTCAGGGGGCCATACTGCCCGCTTGTGTCCAAAATTGTATTTATAGGCACTTTTATTCATTTATTACCTGTATTACACACACAGTTCGATCGCACCCGCGCCTCTCTCTCTCTCTCTCTCTCTCTCTCTCTCTCTCTCTCTCTCTCTCACACACACACACACACACACACACACAGTTCGATCGCTCCCGCGCCTCTCTCTCTGTCTCACGCACACACAGTTCGATCGCGCCCGCGCCTCTCTCTCTCTCTCTCTCTCTCTCTCTCTCTCTCACACACACACACACACACGCACACACACACACACACACAGTTCGATCGCTCCCGCGCCTCTCTCTCTGTCTCACGCACACACACAGTTCGATCGCGCCCGCGCCTCTCTCTCACACACACACACACATTTCGATCGCGCCCGCGCCCCTCTCTCTCTCTCTCTCTCTCTCTCTCTCTCTCTCTCTCTCTCTCTCTCTCTCTCTCTCTCTCTCTCTCTCTCTCTCTCCCTCTCTCTCTGTCTCTCTCTCTCTCTCTCTCTCTCTCTCTCTCTAATGTGCTATATTAGATCAATAATGTGCTATATTAGATCAATATGTTTTCCTTAAAAAATTTATTCTCTCTCCCACACACACACACAGTTCGATCGCGCCCCTTTCACACACACACGCACACACACACACACACACAGACAGTTCGATCGCGCCCCTTTCACACACACACGCACACACACACACACACACAGACAGTTCGATCGCGCCCGCTCCTCCGTCTCTCTCTCTTTCATGTGCTATATTAGATCAATGTTTTCCTTAAAAATTTTATGCACACTACATTTATTCTCATCACATTTATAAATTATTGTATAAAATAATACTACCATTAAAAAAAACACATTTGATTTTCTATTTTAATCAATGTAGAATGTGTAACTTAAAAATAAACAGATCAGTGCTCTGTTTGAGGACAAGAAATTAAAACCAATGCAATATGATGAATGTCCAAAAGATGGCACTCACAGACTGTTTTTAAACGAGGTTGGATAAATATTTTTTGCTTTTAAACTGTGTGTGGGGGTGTTGGTGTGTGTGGGTGAGATTTTGGTTGGGGGACAGTTGTAGGTTACAGTTTGAGTTTATAGTTTGACAAAAGCACTTTGTGTTTTATTGTGAGTGTACATAAATATAAGTAAACACTTTGCTGTTTGAATTTACGTCCTCGATGAACAAAATGACGGAGTATGTTTTTATGTGTGACAGTTCAATCGCACCCACACACACACACACACACACCCACACACACACACCAAACACACACACACACACACACACACACACACACACACACACACACACACACACACACACACACACACACACACACACACACACACACACACACACACACACACACACACACACACACACACATATTGGAACGTGAGTGAAGTACAAAGCCTATAATAAAGAATAGTTTAGCATCCAAATACATCACAAATTTTGAAACAGTTTGATTCTAATGAGAGAGTTACGTGAGACCAACACCACTTACTTTCACTTTCGCTTTAGATTATTTCGGTTACTTCTTGTTTATAGTTTTTTAAAATTCTTGTTCTGTTCTGAATACCATTAAATTTAAACAATTGCTTGTGTAATATTTCGAGTGTATCATCAAATCAGAATAATTATCTCGGTTTCCCTAGTTATTTATTTTTATTTTTTCATTTTACGAAACAGGTAAGTCAAGTAATATTCTCTGTGTCTTTATATATGTATATCTATCTATCTATCTATCTATCTATCTATATATATATATATATATGAATTATAAATAACTTATTTCTGTATAAAATAAAAATTTCCTAATAATCCAGACCAACCAGAGCGCACTATTCCTACAACATCATCAGTGCTGAAGCGGAACTACCAGAGCCGTTCGGCAGATAGCGAGCAGATGCAGCATGTGTGTTGTATCGAGGCAGGGTCAGGCCAGGGGAATCCATTTGCAGCTTTTTATTAAGAATGGTCAAGACAGGCAGGGTGAACAATGGCAAACAGGGCAGAACAGAAAAGGCAGAGACAAACCAGGTTGAGAGGCAAAGGACAAAGACCTCCAGATAAATACTGGGCTTCTGGATTTACACATTTAAGTGCTGCAAAACATATTGACCTAAAAATTATTCTAAATTTAAATGATCTCATGTATGTGGCTATTGTGGTTCACGATCATAGGCCCTGTCCCCAAATGGCACACTTCATATGAATTTTCCGGCCTTTTGTACTTATTTCATGTGTCTGTTAAATCCATGAGACCGTAGGTTGTCTCATTTTTCAATTTGGGTTTCAGAAGTTTGCTCACGCATACTTTGTGGTTTATATGTGCCCTGGATACGGACTTTTGCAGAGGCCACACTGATGCGAGCTCTACATCACACTTCTTTTCAACAGTCAAAGCGGGGTTACGTTTTTGCACGTCGTGCACAATAACCCTAAAGGCACCGGGGCGGCGGTGCCACCGGCTTGGGCCCGCAATCGCTGCTCGCAGCTATATTTATTATTATTATTATTATTATTATTTTACTACCTTTTGGGCACTTTCTGGGGCCCTTAACGTGCTCGAAAACTCTTGAAACTTTGCACACGGGTCAGAACCCGCGGCCATCAGGGCCGGGTTGAAGATGGTACCCGGGCGTGGCAGGGGGGCTCGACAGCGCCCCCTGGAACGGGATTTGAAAACATGTCCGTATATCAAACACGCTTGCATGAATTAATCTGAAAATCGGTACACATATAGATCTCATCGTTTCATATATCCTTTGCACTCTTACTTTTTACGCCAGCCCAACAGGAAGTCGGCTATTATGGGTTGTTTGGAAACTCATGTTCAGGAATTCGATATACTCCTCCTAGGGAATTCACCCGATCGTCACCAAACTCGGTGTGCATGAAGTCAAGACATTGAGGATGAAAAATTGCCAGGGGATTTTTGATATCTCGAACGGTTTGGCCGTGGCGAGGAAACGAATTTATGGCGAATAATGGAAACAGGAAGTGTGTTATAACTTCTGCATACATTGACTGATCTTGATGAAACTTCAGCAGTGTGTTCGCTGTAAGAGGCCGATCACATGGATGTGAATATTGTGAGTCAAAGTTATAGCGCCACCAACTGGCAGCAGGAAGTGTGTCACTTTCAAAATGCTTTGAAATCACCCTCTTATTTTTACCCGATTTGCTTCAAACTTTATGTGTATAATGTAAACACACGGCAGATTTAGACCTGTGAAAGGATTATTGATATCTTAGATACTGTTGCCGTGGCAACGCATCAAACTTTAAGATTCTTTTTTGATGCTTTTGAGACTCTTAGCATACTTGAAATTGCATGAAACTCGATAGACACATCCCATTTATTAGCCAGTAGACATGTGCAAAGTTTCAGAAACGGGCGTGGTGCCGGGGCTCAGTAGCGCCACCTTTTGACAAAAGAGGGGGAGTTAGGTCTATACTTTTATCTACAATCTTAAAACTCAGCATGTATAATGTTCATATCGAGCTGGACAACTTTCTAATTTACACTTATTAGCCCAGACAAACAGGAAGTCAGATATTTTGGTTTGAATGTGGATGTTTTGGAGAATTTTCTCTTCCTCTCTCTCTCACCCTACGTCTCTCCGTGTGTTTGAGGGGAGGGGGGTTTGTCTGCTGAGTGAGAATGCTTTTATTTTAGTTTTTCAAGGTTTTGGGGCCCTTAACGTGCTCGAAAACTCTTGAAACTTTGCACACAGGTCAGAACCTGCGGCCATCAGGGCCGGGCTGAAGATGGTACCCGGGCGTGGCAGGGGGGCTCGACAGCGCCCCCTGGAACGGGATTCGAACACTTGTCCATATATCAAACATGCTTGCATGTAATAATATGAAACTCGGTACACTTATAGATCTCATCGGGCCGAACAACTTTCGTGCTCTAAGTTTTACGACAGCTCAACAGGAAGTCAGCTATTATGGGTTGTTTGGAAAATGCATGCTTTTATTTTTGATATACTTCTCCTAGAGAATTAATCCAAACACCACGAAACTGGGTCAGCGTGAGGTCGAGACATTGAGGATGCTAAATTGCGAACGGATTTTTGATAACTCGAACGGTTTGGCCGTGGCGAGGAAATGAATTTATGACTAAAAAAGGACACATAAAGTGTGTTATAACTTAGTTAATTTTACCTACAGTTACAAAACTCTGCGTGTATATTGTTCTCGTCAAGCCGAACAACTTTCTAATTTATTGTCATTAGCTCAGACCAACAGAAAGTGAGATATTGTAATTTGAATGTGGATTCTGAGAATTTTCTCTCCCTCTCCCTCTCTGACAGAGAGAATGCACCCTGCCATTCTGTATGTGTGTGTATGTGTGTGTGTGTCTGTGTGAGGAGGGGGAGGGGAGGGGGGATCCTCGGGTGATAGTTTAAACACAAAGTCATTCATGGGGCCATACTGCCCTCTTGTGTCCAAAATTGTATTTATACGCACTTTTATTCATTTATTACCTGTATTACACACACACACACAGTTCGATCGCACCCGCGCCTCTCTCTCTCTTTTTCTCTCTCTCTCCCCCTCTCTCTCTCTCTCTCTCTCTCTCTCTCTCTCTCTCTCTCTCACACACACACACACACACACACACACAGACACACACACAGTTCGATCGCTCCCGCGCCTCTCTCTCTGTCTCACGCACACACACAGTTTGATCGCGCCCGCGCCTCTCTCTCTCTCCCACACACGCACACACACACACAGTTCGATCGCGCCCGCGCCTCTCTCTCACACACACACGCACACACACACACACACAGTTCGATCGCGCCCGCGCCTCTCTCTCTCTCTCTCTCTGTCTCTCTCTCTCTCTCTCTCTCTCTCTCTCTCTCTCTCTCTCTCTCTCTCTCTCTCTCATGTGCTATATTAGATCAATAATGTGCTATATTAGATCAATATGTTTTCCTTAAAAATTGTATTCTCTCTCCCACACACACACACAGTTCGATCGCGCCCGCTCCTCCGTCTCTCTCTTTTTAATGTGCTATATTAGATCAATGTTTTCCTTAAAAAAATTTATGCACACTACATTTATTCTCATCACATTTATAAATTATTGTATAAAATAATACTACCATTAAAAAAAACACATTTGATTTTCTATTTTAATCAATGTAGAATGTGTAACTTAAAAATAAACAGATTAGTGCTCTGTTTGAGGACAAGAAATTAAAACCAATGCAATATGATGAATGTCCAAAAGATGGCACTCACAGACTGTTTTTAAACGAGGTTGGATAAATATTTTTTGCTTTTAAACTGTGTGTGTGGGTGTTGTTGTGTGTGGGTGAGATTTTGGTTGGGGGACAGTTGTAGGTTACAGTTTGAGTTTATAGTTTGACAAAAGCACTTTGTGTTTTATTGTGAGTGTACATACATATAAATAAACACTTTGCAGTTTGAATTTACGTCCTCGATGAACAAAATGACGGAGTATGTTTTTATGTGTAACAGTTCAATCGCACCCACACCTCAACCACACACACACACCAAACACACACACACACACACACACACACACATACACACACACACACTCACACACGTATTGGAACGTGAGTGAAGTACAAAGCCTATAATAAAGAAAAAATTTGCATCCAAATACATCACAAATGTTGAAACAGTTTGATTCTAATGAGAGAGTTACGTGAGCCCAACACCACTTACTTTGACTTTCGCTTTACATTATTTCGGTTACTTCTTGTTTATAGTTTTTTTAAATTCTTGTTCTGTTCTGAATATCATTACATTTAAACGATTGCTTGTGTAATATTTTGAGTGTATCATCAAATCAGAATAATTATCTCGGTTTCCCTAGTTATTTATTTTTATTTTTTCATTTTACTAAACAGGTAAGGCAAGTAATATTCTCTGTGTCTTTATATATGTATATCTATCTATCTATCTATCTATCTATCTATCTATCTATCTATCTATCTATCTCTCTATCTCTCTATCTCTCTATCTATCTATATATATATATATATATATATATATATATATATGAATTATAAATAACTTTTTTCCGTATAAAATAAAAATTCCCGAATAATCCAGACCAATCAGAGCGCACTATTCCTACAACATCATCAGTGCTGAAGCGGAACTACCAGAGCCGTTCGGCAGATAGCGAGCAGATGCAGCATGTGTGTTGTATCGAGGCAGGGTCAGGTCAGGGGAATCCATTTGCAGCTTTTTATTAAGAATGGTCAAGACAGGCAGGGTGAACAATGGCAAACAGGGCAGAACAGAAAAGGCAGAGACAAACTTGGTTGACAGGCAAAGGACAAAGACCTCCAGATAAATACTGGGCTTCTGGATTTACACATTTAAGTGCTGCAAAACATATTGACCTAAAAATTATTCTAATTTTAAATGATCTCATATATGTGGCTATTGTGGTTCACGATCAAAGGGCCTGTCCCCAAATGGCACACTTCATATGAATTTTCGGTCTTGTGTACTTATTTCATGTGTCTGTTAAATCCATGAGACTGTAGGCTGTCTCATTTTTCAATTTGGGTTTCAGAAGGTTGCTCACGCATACTTTGTGGTTTATATGTGCCCTGGATACGCACTTTTGCAGAGGCCACACTGATGCGAGCTCTACAGCACACTTCTTTTCAACAGTCAAAGCGGGGTTACGTTTTTGCACGTCGTGCAAAATAACCCTAAAGGCACCGGGGCGGCGGTGCCACCGGCTTGGGCCCGCAATCGCTGCTCGCAGCTATATTTATTATTATTATTATTATTTTACTACCTTTTGGGCACTTTTGGGGCCCTTAACGTGCTCGAAAACTCTTGAAACTTTGCACACGGGTCAGAACCCGCGGCCATCAGGGCCGGGCTGAAGATGGTACCCGGGCGTGGCAGGGGGGCTCGACAGCGCCCCCTGGAACGGGATTTGAAAACATATCCGTATATCAAACACGCTTGCATGAATTAATCTGAAAATCGGTACACTTATAGATCTCATCGTTTCATATATCCTTTGCACTCTTACTTTTTACGCCAGCCCAACAGGAAGTCGGCTATTATGGGTTGTTTGGAAACTCATGTTCAGGAATTTGATATACTCCTCCTAGGGAATTCACCCGATCGTCACCAAACTCGGTGTGCATGAAGTCAAGACATTGAGGATGAAAAATTGCCAGGGGATTTTTGATATCTCGAACGGTTTGGCCGTGGCGAGGAAACGAAATTATGGCGAATAATGGAAACAGGAAGTGTGTTATAACTTCTGCATACATTGACTGATCTTGATGAAACTTCAGCAGTGTGTTCGCTGTAAGAGGCCGATCACATGGATGTGACTATTGTGAGTCAAAGTTATAGCGCCACCAACTGGCAGCAGGAAGTGTGTCACTTTCAAAATGCTTTGAAATCACCCTCTTATTTTTACCCGATTTGCTTCAAACTTTATGTGTATAATGTAAACACACGGCAGATTTAGACCTGTGAAAGGATTATTGATATCTTAGATACTGTTGCCGTGGTAACGCATCAAACTTTAAGATTCTTTTTTGATGCTTTTGAGACTCTTAGCATACTTGAAATTGCATGAAACTCGATAGACACATCACATTTATTAGCCAGTAGACATGTGCAAAGTTTCAGAAACGGGCGTGGTGCCGGGGCTCAGTAGCGCCACCTTTTGACAAAAGAAGGGGAGTTAGGTCTATACTTTTATCTACAATCTTAAAACTCAGTATGTATAATGTTCATATCGAGCTGGACAACTTTCTAATTTACACTTATTAGCTCAGACCAACAGGAAGTCAGATATTTTGGTTTGAATGTGGATGTTTTGGAGAATTTTCTCTTCCACTCTCTCTGACCCTACGTCTCTCCGTGTGTTTGAGGGGAGGGGGGTTTGTCTGCTGAGTGAGAATGCTTTTATTTTAGTTTTTCAAGGTTTTGGGGCCCTTAACGTGCTCGAAAACTCTTGAAACTTTGCACACGGGTCAGAACCCGCGGCCATCAGGGCCGGGCTGAAGCTGGTACCCGGGCGTGGCAGGGGGGCTCGACAGCGCCCCCTGGAACGGGATTCGAACACTTGTCCATATATCAAACATGCTTATATGTAATAATATGAAACTCGGTACACTTATAGATCTCATCGGGCCGAACAACTTTCGTGCTCTAAGTTTTACGACAGCTCAACAGGAAGTCAGCTATTATGGGTTGTTTGGAAAATGCATGCTTTTATTTTTGATATACTTCTCCTAGAGAATTAATCCAAACACCACGAAACTCGGTTAGCGTGAAGTCAAGACATTGAGGATGCTAAATTGCGAACGGATTTTTGATATCTCGAACGGTTTGGCCGTGGCGAGGAAATGAATTTATGACTAAAAAAGGACACATAAAGTGTGTTATAACTTAGTTAATTTTATCTACAGTTACAAAACTCTGCGTGTATATTGTTCTCGTCAAGCCGAACAACTTTCTGATTTATTGTCATTAGCTCAGACAAACAGAAAGTCAGATATTGTAGTTTGAATGTGGATTCTGAGAATTTTCTCTCCCTCTCTCTGACAGAGAGAATGCACCCTGCCATTCTGTATGTGTGTGTGTGTGTGTGTGTCTGTGTGAGGGGGGGGAGGGGGAGGGGGTATCCTCGGGTGATAGTTTAAACACAAAGTCATTCATGGGGCCATACTGCCCTCTTGTGTCCAAAATTGTATTTATAGGCACTTTTATTCATTTATTACCTGTATTACACACACACACAGTTCGATCGCACCCGCGCCTCTCTCTCTCTCTCTCTCTCTCTCTCTCTCTCTCTGTCTCACGCACACACACAGTTTGATAGCGCCCGCGCCTCTCTCTATCTCCCACACACGCACACACACACACAGTTCGATCGCGCCCGCGCCTCTCTCTCACACACACACACACGCACACACACACACGCACACACACACAAACAGTTCGATCGCGCTCGCGCCTCTCTCTCTCTCTCTCTCTCTCTCTCTCTCTCTCTCTCTCTCTCTCTCTTATGTGCTATATTAGATCAATAATGTGCTATATTAGATCAATATGTTTTCCTTAAAAATTTTATTCTCTCTCCCACACACACACACAGTTCGATCGCGCCCCTTTCACACACACACGCACACACACACACACAGTTCGATCGCGCCCGCTCCTCCGTCTCTCTCTCTTTAATGTGCTATATTAGATCAATGTTTTCCTTAAAAATTTTATGCACACTACATTTATTCTCATCACATTTATAAATTATTGTATAAAATAATACTACCATTAAAAAAAACACATTTGATTTTCTATTTTAATCAATGTAGAATGTGTAACTTAAAAATAAACAGATTAGTGCTCTGTTTGAGGACAAGAAATTAAAACCAATGCAATATGATGAATGTCCAAAAGATGGCACTCACAGACTGTTTTTAAACGAGGTTGGATAAATATTTTTTGCTTTTAAACTGTGTGTGTGGGTGTTGGTGTGTGTGGGTGAGATTTTGGTTGAGGGACAGTTGTAGGTTACAGTTTGAGTTTATAGTTTGACAAAAGCACTTTGTGTTTTATTGTGAGTGTACATACATATAAATAAACACTTTGCAGTTTGAATTTACGTCCTCGATGAACAAAATGACGGAGTATGTTTTTATGTGTAACAGTTCAATCGCACCCACACCTCAACCACACACACACACCAAACACACACACACACACACACACACATACACACACACACACTCACACACATATTGGAACGTGAGTGAAGTACAAAGCCTATAATAAAGAAAAAATGTGCATCCAAATACATCACAAATGTTGAAACAGTTTGATTCTAATGACAGAGTTACGTGAGCCCAACACCACTTACTTTGACTTTCGCTTTACATTATTTCGGTTACTTCTTGTTTATAGTTTTTTTTAATTCTTGTTCTGTTCTGAATATCATTACATTTAAACGATTGCTTGTGTAATATTTTGAGTGTATCATCAAATCAGAATAATTATCTCGGTTTCCCTAGTTATTTATTTTTATTTTTTCATTTTACTAAACAGGTAAGGCAAGTAATATTCTCTGTGTCTTTATATATGTATATCTATCTATCTATCTATCTATCTATCTATCTATCTATCTAGATATGTGAATTATAAATAACTTATTTCTGTATAAAATAAAAATTCCCGAATAATCCAGACCAATCAGAGCGCACTATTCCTACAACATCTTCAGTGCTGAAGCGGAACTAACAGAGCCGTTCGGCAGATAGCGAGCAGATGCAGCATATGTGTTGTATCGAGGCAGGGTCAGGCCAGGGGAATCCATTTGCAGCTTTTTATTAAGAATGGTCAAGACAGGCAGGGTGAACTATGGCAAACAGGGCAGAACAGAAAAAGCAGAGACAAACTTGGTTGACAGGCAAAGGACAAAGACCTCCAGATAAATACTGGGCTTCTGGATTTACACATTTAAGTGCTGCAAAACATATTGACCTAAAAATTATTCTAATTTTAAATGATCTCATATATGTGGCTATTGTGGTTCACGATCATAGGCCCCGTCCCCAAATGGCACACTTCATATGAATTTTCGTCTTGTGTACTTATTTCATGTGTCTGTTAAATCCATGAGACCGTAGGCTGTCTCATTTTTCAATTTGGGTATCAGAAGGTTTCTCACGCATACTTTGTGGTTTATATATGCCCTGGATACGCACTTTTGCAGAGGCCACACTGATGCAAGCTCTACAGCACACTTCTTTTCAACAGTCAAAGCGGGGTTACGTTTTTACACGTCGTGCACAATAACCCTAAAGGCACCGGGGCGGCGGTGCCACCGGCTTGGGCCCGCAATCGCTGCTCGCAGCTATATTTTATTATTATTAGGGCCCAAGCCTTGAAAAGGCGAAGGCCCTATTGTTTTCCTTAGGATTATTTATTAGGGCCCAAGCCTTGAAAAGGCGAAGGCCCTATTGTTTTCCTTAGGATTATTTATTATTATTATTATTATTATTATTATTATTATTATTATTTTACTACCTTTTGGGCACTTTTGGGGGCCTTAACGTGCTCAAAAACTCTTGAAACTTTGCACACGGGTCAGAACCCGCGGCCATCAGGGCCGGGTTGAAGATGGTACCCGGGCGTGGCAGGGGGGCTCGACAGCGCCCCCTGGAACGGGATTTGAAAACATGTCCGTATATCAAACACGCTTGCGAAGGCCCTATTGTTTTCCTTAGGATTATTTATTATTATTAGGGCCCAAGCCTTGAAAAGGCGAAGGCCCTATTGTTTTCCTTAGGATTATTTATTATTAGGGCCCAAGCCTTGAAAAGGCGAAGGCCCTATTGTTTTCCTTAGGATTATTAGGGCCCAAGCCTTGAAAAGGCGAAGGCCCTATTGTTTTCCTTAGGATTATTTATTATTATTATTATTATTATTATTATTATTATTTTACTACCTTTTGGGCACTTTTGGGGGCCTTAACGTGCTCAAAAACTCTTGAAACTTTGCACACGGGTCAGAACCCGCGGCCATCAGGGCCGGGTTGAAGATGGTACCCGGGCGTGGCAGGGGGGCTCGACAGCGCCCCCTGGAACGGGATTTGAAAACATGTCCGTATATCAAACACGCTTGCATGAATTAATCTGAAAATCGGTACACATATAGATCTCATCGTTTCATATATCCTTTGCACTCTTACTTTTTACGCCAGCCCAACAGGAAGTCGGCTATTATGGGTTGTTTGGAAACTCATGTTCAGGAATTCGATATACTCCTCCTAGGGAATTCACCCGATCGTCACCAAACTCGGTGTGCATGAAGTCAAGACATTGAGGATGAAAAATTGCCAGGGGATTTTTGATATCTCGAACGGTTTGGCCGTGGCGAGGAAACGAATTTATGGCGAATAATGGAAACAGGAAGTGTGTTATATCTTCTGCATACATTGACTGATCTTGATGAAACTTCAGCAGTGTGTTCGCTGTAAGAGGCCGATCACATGGACGTGACTATTGTGAGTCAAAGTTATAGCGCCACCAACTGGCAGCAGGAAGTGTGTCACTTTTAAAATGCTTTGAAATCACCCTCTTATTTTTACCCGATTTGCTTCAAACTTTATGTGTATAATGTAAACACACGGCAGATTTAGACCTGTGAAAGGATTATTGATATCTTAGATACTGTTGCCGTGGTAACGCATCAAACTTTAAGATTCTTTTTTGATGCTTTTGAGACTCTTAGCATACTTGAAATTGCATGAAACTCGACAGACACATCACATTTATTAGCCAGTAGACATGTGCAAAGTTTCAGAAACGGGCGTGGTGCCGGGGCTCAGTAGCGCCACCTTTTGACAAAAGAGGGGGAGTTAGGTCTATACTTTTATCTACAATCTTAAAACTCAGTATGTATAATGTTCATATCGAGCTGGACAACTTTCTAATTTACACTTATTAGCTCAGACCAACAGGAAGTCAGATATTTTGGTTTGAATGTGGATGTTTTGGAGAATTTTCTCTTCCACTCTCTCTGACCCTACGTCTCTCTGTGTGTTTGAGGGGAGGGGGGTTTGTCTGCTGAGTGAGAATGCTTTTATTTTAGTTTTTCAAGGTTTTGGGGCCCTTAACGTGCTCGAAAACTCTTGAAACTTTGCACACAGGTCAGAACCTGCGGCCATCAGGGCCGGGCCGAAGATGGTACCCGGGCGTGGCAGGGGGGCTCGACAGCGCCCCCTGGAACGGGATTCGAACACTTGTCCATATATCAAACAAGCTTGCTTGTAATAATATGAAACTCGGTACACTTATAGATCTCATCGGGCCGAACAACTTTCGTGCTCTAAGTTTTATGACAGCTCAACAGGAAGTCAGCTATTATGGGTTGTTTGGAAAATGCATGCTTTTATTTTTGATATACTTCTCCTAGAGAATTAATCCAAACACCACAAAACTCGGTTAGCGTGAAGTCAAGACATTGAGGATGCTAAATTGCGAACGGATTTTTGATATCTCCAACGGTTTGGCCGTGGCGAGGAAATGAATTTATGACTAAAAAAGGACACATAAAGTGTGTTATAACTTAGTTAATTTTACCTACAGTTACAAAACTCTGCGTGTATATTGTTCTCCTCAAGCCGAACAACTTTCTAATTTATTGTCATTAGCTCAGACAAACAGAAAGTCAGATATTGTAGTTTGAATGTGGATTCTGAGAATTTTCTCTCCCTCTCTCTGACAGAGAGAATGCACCCTGGCATTCTGTATGTGTGTGTGTGTGTGTGTGTGTGTGTGTGTGTGTGTCTGTGTGAGGAGGGGGAGGGAAGGGGGTATCCTCGGGTGATAGTTTAAACACAAAGTCATTCATGGGGCCATACTGCCCTCTTGTGTCCAAAATTGTATTTATACGCACTTTTATTCATTTATTACCTGTATTACACACACACACACACAGTTCGATCGCACCCGCGCCTCTCTCTCTCTCTCTCTCTCTCTCTCTCTCTCACACACACACACACACACACACACACACACACACACACAGTTCGATCGCTCCCGCGCCTCTCTCTCTGTCTCACGCACACACACAGTTTGATCGCGCCCGCGCCTCTCTCTCTCCCACACACGCACACACACACACACAGTTCGATCGCGCCCGCGCCTCTCTCTCACACACACACGCACACACACACACACACACAGTTCGATCGCGCCCGCGCCTCTCTCTCTCTCTCTCTCTCTCTCTCTCTCTCTCTCTCTCTCTCTCTCTCTCTCTCTCTCTAATGTGCTATATTAGATCAATAATGTGCTATATTAGATCAATATGTTTTCCTAAAAAATTTTATTCTCTCTCCCACACACACACACAGTTCGATCGCGCCCCTTTCACACACACACGCACACACACACACACACACACACACACACACACACACACACACACACACACAGTTCGATCGCGCCCGCTCCTCCGTCTCTCTCTCTTTAATGTGCTATATTAGATCAATGTTTTCCTTAAAAATTTTATGCACACTACATTTATTCTCATCACATTTATAAATTATTGTATAAAAATAATACTACCATTAAAAAAAACACATTTGATTTTCTATTTTAATCAATGTAGAATGTGTAACTTAAAAATAAACAGATCAGTGCTCTGTTTGAGGACAAGAAATTAAAACCAATGCAATATGATGAATATCCAAAAGATGGCACTCACAGACTGTTTTTAAACGAGGTTGGATAAATATTTTTTGCTTTTAAACTGTGTGTGTGGGTGTTGGTGTGTGTGGGTGAGATTTTGGTTGGGGGATAGTTGTAGGTTACAGTTTGAGTTTATAGTTTGACAAAAGCACTTTGTGTTTTATTGTGAGTGTACATAAATATAAGTAAACACTTTGCAGTTTGAATTTAGGTCCTCGATGAACAAAATGACGGAGTATGTTTTTATGTGTAACAGTTCAATCGCACCCACACCTCAACCACACACACACACCAAACACACACACGCACACACACACACACACACACATACACACACACACACACTCACACACATATTGGAACGTGAGTGAAGTACAAAGCCTATAATAAAGAAAAAACTAGCATCCAAATACATCACAAATGTTGAAACAGTTTGATTCTAATGAGAGAGTTACGTGAGCCCAACACCACTTACTTTCACTTTCGCTTTACATTATTTCGGTTACTTCTTATTTATAGTTTTTTAAAATTCTTGTTCTGTTCTGAATATCATTACATTTAAACGATTGCTTGTGTAATATTTTGAGTGTATCATCAAATCAGAATAATTATCTCGGTTTCCCTAGTTATTTATTTTTATTTTTTCATTTACTAAACAGGTAAGGCAAGTAATATTCTCTGTGTCTTTATATATGTATATCTATCTATCTACCTATCTATCTATCTATCTATCTATCTATCTATCTATCTATCTATCTATCTATCTATCTATCTATCTATATATATATATATATATATATATATATATATATATATATATATGAATTATAAATAACTTATTTCTGTATAAAATAAAAGATCCCGAATAATCCAGACCAATCAGAGCGCACTATTCCTACAACATCATCAGTGCTGAAGCGGAACTACCAGAGCCGTTCGGCAGATAGCGAGCAGATGCAGCATGTGTGTTGTATCGAGGCAGGGTCAGGCCAGAGGAATCTGTAGACTTGGAATTAAAGCCTCTTTTGTTTCCCCGTTATTATTTGATTTACGGGACCAGACACCAGTTATCTTGCCAAGAAAGATTTTATTCTTATATGTCAGGAGAGAAACTTCAAGATGTTGTATTCATGCCAGGTCTATGCGTTTCCGTGTTTCTCTGAGGTAGTACAGTAAGATTGAGCTTTTATACATCACAGAGAGTCTTACAGCTTCCTTGTAAGGTAACAAAACATGTTGCTCTGAGCTTCTTAAAATTAGAACGTATGTCATACGTATACGTTATGTTTAGCATGTCACAATTCACTTCCATATTAAGAACTATCCTTGTTGTTTACATCTGTGATGCACTTACATCAGTCGAACATGTTACATTGTACACACCCCATAGCGAAATATAGCTTCCCCCTGTCTGACATATGATCCTCCCATGGATCCATGCTATCTATAGTTCCCTCATGCATTCAAACTCATGCTTTTGCAACTTCATAAGATGATACAACTGATTATGAATATTAATAAAGAATAATAATACAGATACATAATATTTAATAATAAAATAATATTAAAAGATGAAATTTTGAATCTTCATCTCCCTCCACTGGAACTACGGCCGTCAGTTCCACACCATCATTCCCAGGTGGCCAACCTATAGAAGTGATAGTGAGGAGAAGAAACAGCAGACCAAAAAAATAGACAGAAAGAACAGAAGAATGGAAACAGAGAAACAAAACAAAGAACAAAACCCCAGCCCATGTTATGTCCCCGTATACTATGTGTATTTTAATATCTATGTGTATGTCTTTAAAATGAACCCCAATCATCTAAGAAAAGAAAAACTAATAAGTCTTCTGCCCGTGCCTGAACTCATTAATTAATTAACTCGTTAATTAATTAAATCCTTCAGTTCCGAACCAAAACAAGAAATTAAAATAAACGTTGACGTTAAAGGATCCTATCCCTTGGGGTTGAAAATCAGTAAGCGGATGTTCATTGTTTGTGAGGTAGTGTTTTGCATAAAATCTCTTATTTCACGCTGTATGTCCCATTCTTAGTTCTATCCATTTGGTTAGAAATAATCAATTTGACAGGTTTGGTACTTTTCCTTCTAGTAACACATATAACCATCTCTAATCAATGTCAATGGAACTGATTCCTGAAATGGAAGCAGAGAAATAATTAACATCACTTCTTTGTTCCCAATCTTTAAACCTAATGGATGAACATTGCTCAATCTCAGGCCATAAGCCATCATTATCATCTTGTTCATTCACTAAGCAAGGTTTAACTTGTGACCAATGATACCATCTATCTGTTCCTACACCCTTCCCTTTGAGACAAACACTTGTATCAGTAGTTAGGAGTATCTCATATGGTCCTTCCCATCTAGGCTCTAAACCTTTCCTAGCAATTCGTTTGATCATGACAAAACTACCTAACTCGGGAATGTGTGGAATGTCAGTAGTGGTGTGTTTTTCATCCCATTGCTGTTGAGCTTCTCGCACTTTCTTATTATTGTCTTTAGTAGCTTTGTCTAGCATTGCGAGATAACGGCGTAACTTTTCTTGGAACAAAGTAGAGTCTCCTCCTGTTCCCGCTGGTGGCGGAGCATCAGGAGGTAGAACCATTGCTCTTCCCGTCATTAGTTCAAAAGGGGTTAGTCCTGTAACTCGGTTTGGAGTTGCTCTCAAGTTCCACAGAATAGCAGGTAATAACTTATGCCAGCCTTGGCCAGTTTGCAGAATGGCTTTGGTAAGAGCGGTTTTCAAAGATCTATTCATTCGTTCAACCAGGCCTGAGCTTTCCGGCCTATAAGGAATGTGGAATTTCTGTTTAATTCCCATCAATTTCATTGCTTCCTTCATCAATTTCCCAGTGAAATGAGTTCCATTGTCAGAATCAAGTTCATATGGAAGGCCCCAGCGAGGAAAAACTTCTTCCACCATTACTCGTGCTGCCGCTTCAGCAGTGCAGGATTTTGTAGGGTATGCTTCCACCCATCTAGTAAATCTGTCCATGATTACAAGTATGTATTGATACCCTCCACTGGGTGATAAAGGTCCTGTGAAATCAATTTGGAGGTGTGTCCATGGACCTGTTGGTCTGGGTGCATGTGACATTCGCACCTTTACAGATTTTCCTACATTTGCTTTGAGGCATATCAAGCATCTCCTACAGTAATCATCAATGTCTCTCATCATTTTTGGCCACCACCAAGTCTCACTGATTTGAGATTTCATCGCTTTTGCTCCAGCATGTACCTTTCCATGATACAGCTGCATTAGTTCTCTTCTTGTTCCGATAGGCATCACCACTTGTCCTGTTGGAATTCTCCAGATACCTTGATCATCCTCTTTCGCTCCCACTTTCATCCATTGTTCTTTCTCTTCATCTGTCTCCAATTGATATGACGGAAGATGGAGCTCAGGATTATCCTTGCTATTTTCCTTTACCAAGGTAACAGGAGTAAAAGGAAGTAGAGCTGCTTCTCTAGCTGCTGCATCTGCTGCCGTGTTTCCTTGACTTTCTTTGGACTTGTCAGATTGATGTGATTTTACTTTGATCACGGCTGCTTCTCGGGGTAAGTAACATGCTGTAATCAAACGACGAATTATGGAAGCATGTTGTATTTCGCTCCCACTGCTAGTGATAAGTCCATGTGGCGAGGGGGGCGTGACTTCTCTCCCGCTACAGACTTCGCGGAACCACGCCCCCCTCGCCACAGTCCACGTCTTTTCCACAGAGCAAGGTAGTCATGGACCACGCCAAAAGCATAACGACTATCTGTATAGATGTTGACTCGATCTCCTTCTGATAGTTCAAAGGCTTCTGTAAGTGCTATAAGTTCAGCTACTTGTGCTGAAGATTTCCCAGAAAGGGCTCCTTTCTTTACAACAGTTCCATCTCCTTTCACTACAGCCCATCCAGTATGTCGTTTTCCATCAACATAATAACTGGATCCATCAACCCATAACTCTTTGTCTGGGTTTTTAAGAGGGATTGGATTAACTGGACCAAGACTATCTTGTCCTACTTGTTTTTCACACTCATGTGGTATTCCCTCGTGTGGTTCCAGCATCATTGTTGCAGGGTTAAGAGTCGTGTCCCTGATGATTTCCACTCTTAAATCTTTGTTCAACAAAGTTGCTTCCCATTTTGCTCTTCTTGCATCAGTTATGGTTTTGATGTTCGTGTTGTTCAACAGTGTCACTATACTGTGTGGAGTGTGCAATATGATAGTTTGTGCTCCTATCAGATTCTCAACAGCATCCACTGCCCATGTGGCACCATCGAGGGCTTGTATACACCGTGGTTGCCCAATCATAGTGACAGGAATCTTTGTGGAAAAGTATCCAACTGGTCTGTATCGATCACCTGGTTTTTGACACAGTACTGCTGAATATGTCTCATCTCCTACCCTGGTCCACAAATGAAAATGCAACCGTCCGTCAGGAAGTCCCAATGCTGGGGCTGAAGTCAGTTTTTCTTTCATAGAAGTAAACGCTTCCTCAGCTTCTGGTGTCCAGTTTATATGTTCCACTCCAGGCTTTCCTCCCTTGTACAGGTCGATGAGGGGGCTGGTGATGCTAGCAAAATCAGGTATATACTGACGACAATAGTTGAAAAGTCCCATCACCTTCCGCATTCCTGTAACTGTTAGAGGTTTTGGAAGTTGTCGTAATGCCTCTACACGCTCTGTTGTCATTCTCCTTCCCTCCACAGATATTTCTTGGCCCAAATAGATAACCTTGGATTTGGCCAGCTGTGCTTTAACGGGGTTAACTTTGAATCCCCCTTTCCTAAGGGCTTGTAGGACAACATTCAGAGCAAATACATGGCTGTTTTCATCTGGGCTTGCAATTAACAAGTCATCAACATATTGGAGGCAGACACTTCCTGATTTCTCAATTTCAGCTTTTTGCTCCGTTAAGAACTGGTCCAAAGCTCTATGAAATACAACAGGAGAAAGATTAAGACCTTGTGGGAGTCTGTTCCAAACATACTGTTTTGCGCCCACTGTGAAGGCTAATTTCTCTTGAGATCTTTTGTCTATAGGTATAGACCAGAAAGCCGACAGTACATCCAGTACCGTAAAAATTTTAGCATTTCCTGGAATGTCATTCAGAATGGTGGCAGGATTGGCCACAATAGTATGCGGTTTTGGTGTTACACTGTTAAGTCTTGTGTAATCAATGGTTAGTCTCCATGAGTTATCAGATTTCTTGACAGGCCAGACAGGACTATTAGTGGTAGATGAAGTTTGTCTGATGATTCCTTCAGCTTCCAAGTCTGCCACTATCTCCTCCACGGCTCGTCTTGCTTCAGGTCGGATGGGGTATTGTTTATGAGGGGCATGTATCGGTCCCTCAATAACAATGGGATCAATGCTGGCTTTACCACAATCCAATTTGTGTTTAGCCCAAACATCCGTATATAAACTGCACAGAAGACCCCACACACCGTCTTTCTTCCAGTTTCTGATAATTGGTTTTGCTGTACCAACAGACCTTAGATTACATGTGCGATCTTCGTGTGGTATTATCCCAGCAGTTGTAGCGATTTGACGACTGTCAGTGAATATGATCATGTTTAACAATGGAAGAATGTCCATGCCAATAAGGCTTCCTTGTGAATTCGGCCCAACCCAGAAAGATGTCCATAAGACTTCATCTTCATGTATTTGCAGTGGAACTTGAATACTTTTGCGGAATTTTGTGATACCTCCTCCAACTCCTTCAACATCCATAGTTTCCTCTGTTGTAGGTAGGTTCAGATCTGTTATTGAAATGGCTGCGCCTGTGTCCACAAGGATGTCACATGGGTGGCCCCCTATTAATGCATTGACGAAAAGGCGATTGTCTCTTTTCTTACTAATACAGGGGGCTGCTGATTCCTATTGCGGACGCATAATTCCCTCAATGAGCTGACGGACTTGTGCTTCAGTCCACGTCTTCCCTTGAGGGGTTTCATTATGGTTTTTTGCACTGACCTGTCTAAATGATGGACCTTGACCTTCTGCTCCACCTCCTTTAGCCCAACAATCTATTTTTGAGTGTCCACGCTTTCCACAGTTGCTGCAGGAAATCACCCTATTCTTTGTGTCCTTGTTGTATTGAGCTGTTGCCACTCCTCTTCGATATGGCTTGTTTCCTTCTTCTTTATTTGATCTCATAGCCATCTCTAAGCGGCCAGCCCATTGCATAATTTGGTCAAATGTCTCACCTGGGTTGACTCCAAGTGATAAGGCTTGTTGGTATTTTGTGCTAAGTCCATCCACAAGTGTGTCAGTGAACTGTACATCATCTCTGTCAGGTTGTTTCTTGGCACAGAGAGCCCATCTCTCATAAGCATTCCACTTACGTAGAGCATATTCATCTGGAGATTCATCATCCTTTTGCTTAATCAATGTTACTAATGTGAAAGGAATTTTACCACTGCCCAAGATTTCCTGGATTTCTTTTCGGAACACATCTAATGCTTGCCAAAGACCCAGGGGTCGTCCCTGGCCATCAACCCACAAATCTATCCATCGGGCGGTTGTTATCGAAGCTGGCAAGCGTTCCCATCTGTCTCTTGGGATTTTAGCTTTCACAATGGTGTGTATGTCTCTTAATGTCATTTGATGTGCTTCAATCAATGAGTCTAATTCTCGCCAAAACTCTGTGTTTGGATCTTGTCTCTTCAGAGGAGGCAAGGCTGTGAGAATGGCTTGACGTTCTCCTGGTGTGAATGGTCTCTCTTCTGTCATCATCTCAGATCCTTCCCTTTTAATTACAGGTGAAGAAAATTCAGGACCAAGCTTGTCAATTGTGATCATGTCGTCATCTCTTGTCTCATCACCCCAGTCAGAATCATAATTCCGAACTGGTGTACATCGCAGCATGTCTCTGTTTGGCTGAACTGTTTTAGATCTTGTTATTACCGGAGCTGCTTGTGCAGATGCAATATACATTTTGTCAACTGGACCTCCATTTGATCTCGAAGCTTGAGGCTGTGTCAGAGGTTTAGATGAATTTGTATATTGTTCAGGCAAAATTGGATAAATTGGGTTGTAAGGAGGAGGCGTTACAGTTGTTGCAGATTTCACTGGTGCTTCTGAATATTTCTTTTCAGCTTCAGTTATTATATTTGTCCAATCTGGATCAAATGAATCATCATTGGTTGTATTTTCTCCATCTGAACATTTAATAGACATAATTTTGTTCAATTTGTTATATGCTTCAATTTGAGGCTTCATTGCTTCAACAAGTGGGACTGGGCACCCATTGATACCACAACAAATTCCACCTTGTTTCAAAATCCAATGTGCGGCGAGGATTGGAAATACTTTTGACTTGATAGAGTCCTTCTGGGACTCAAGCCAGCTTAACTGCACATCCATAGATGTGTTAATGTCCAGTCCTTTTTTCAAAAACTTAGCTTGCTTTTTCTGTTTTCTTTCTAAGTACCAAGCAGATATTGTTCTGCTGTTAAATCCACTTTCTGCCATTGCAAATTATTTGTCACTCTGTGTCTGTGTGCTCAAACAGCAGGGCTATTTTTGTGAGGGAGTGTGTGTGTGAATTCCAGGGGAGGCCCTCTGCTTTTCTCACTCCACCTGTTCTAATTTCTCAAGAACAAAGAAGGGGTTGGGAAACAAAAAAACAAAAAACAACTCTAATATTTTCTGTTTTTCTTTTTTGTTTGTCTTAATTCAGATTAATTTATATATATATACATATACATACACACATATATACACACATATATATATATATATATATATATATACACACACATTAAAGTTGCTCTCAGATCAGTCTTTTCCTCCAAACACTGAACAGCTTTATTGTCAAAATCAGAATGCATGCAATTCTAGCATCTATTCCATTGATACCCTTCTTCTAAGGGTTCAATCCTCTGCGTATTTACGTTTTAGGGTTTATTTGTATTTTTTTTTATACTGCACTGTACTAACTTCAAGCACAGACCCGCCACTGTAAACCGCTATAAATCACTGCTTGTCACACTATCCTCGTCTTCTTCTGAAATGATTCTTTGTGTATTGGATATATTTTAGAGATAAATCTGCCCTTTATCGCAATCTCGCCATATTCCAACCACCTTACAAGCTAATTGCTAAATCGCCTTACAGCTATTTCCAAAATTTGACTAAGATGGTCTTTTCCTAAAAAAGATCCACTTTCTACAGTTTTTTCAAAAATGAAAAAGACTTCCCCAGCATTATTCAATATTCAGAGGTTTACTGACCAGAGCAACTCAAATAAGCCACATTCTAATTATTTAAATTATTATTTTTTTTTTTTCTGACACATATATTCATTGGCAAAACAACTGGTACTTTAAATACACAGTTCTTTTAAGCAGTTTCAGTCAATGTCCAATCATCAGGCAGACTTAGAATTATTTAGAATAGAAAAAGTCTTACCTTGAATGATTGACAAATGCCTGAAGATGCAATCCTGTTCTCGTGACGCCAAATGTAGACTTGGAATTAAAGCCTCTTTTGTTTCCCCGTTATTATTTGATTTACGGGACCAGACACCAGTTATCTTGCCAAGAAAGATTTTATTCTTATATGTCAGGAGAGAAACTTCAAGATGTTGTATTCATGCCAGGTCTATGCGTTTCCGTGTTTCTCTGAGGTAGTACAGTAAGATTGAGCTTTTATACATCACAGAGAGTCTTACAGCTTCCTTGTAAGGTAACAAAACATGTTGCTCTGAGCTTCTTAAAATTAGAACGTATGTCATACGTATACGTTATGTTTAGCATGTCACAATTCACTTCCATATTAAGAACTATCCTTGTTGTTTACATCTGTGATGCACTTACATCAGTCGAACATGTTACATTGTACACACCCCATAGCAAAATATAGCTTCCCCCTGTCTGACATATGATCCTCCCATGGATCCATGCTATCTATAGTTCCCTCATGCATTCAAACTCATGCTTTTGCAACTTCATAAGATGATACAACTGATTATGAATATTAATAAAGAATAATAATACAGATACATAATATTTAATAATAAAATAATATTAAAAGATGAAATTTTGAATCTTCAAATCCATTTGCAGCTTTTTATTAAGAATGGTCAAGACAGGCAGGGTGAACAATGGCAAACAGGGCAGAACAGAAAAGGCAGAGACAAACCAGTTTGACAGGCAAAGGACAAAGACCTCCAGATAAATACTGGGCTTCTGGATTTACACATTTAAGTGCTGCAAAACATATTGACCTAAAAATTATTCTAATTTTAAATGATCTCATATATGTGGCTATTGTGGTTCACGATCATAGGCCCTGTCCCCAAATGGCACACTTCATATGAATTTTCGGTCTTGTGTACTTATTTCATGTGTGTGTTAAATCCATGAGACCGTAGGCTGTCTCATTTTTCAATTTGGGTTTCAGAAGGTTGCTCACGCATATTTTGTGGTTTATATGTGCCCTGGATACGCACTTTTGCAGAGGCCACACTGATGCGAGCTCTACAGCACACTTCTTTTCAACAGTCAAAGCGGGGTTACGTTTTTGCACGTCGTGCACAATAACCCTAAAGGCACCGGGGCGGCGGTGCCACCGGCTTGGGCCCGCAATCGCTGCTCGCAGCTATATTTATTATTAGGGCCCAAGCCTTGAAAAGGCGAAGGCCCTATTGTTTTCCTTAGGATTATTTATTATTATTATTTATTATTATTATTATTATTATTATTATTTTACTACCTTTTGGGCACTTTTGGGGCCCTTAACGTGCTCGAAAACTCTTGAAACTTTGCACAGGGGTCAGAACCCGCGGCCATCAGGGCCGGGTTGAAGATGGTACCCGGGCGTGGCAGGGGGGCTCGACAGCGCCCCCTGGAACGGGATTCGAAAACATGTCCATATATCAAACACGCTTGCATGAATTAATCTGAAAATCGGTACACATATAGATCTCATCGTTTCATATATCCTTCGCACTCTTACTTTTTACGCCAGCCCAACAGGAAGTCGGCTATTATGGGTTGTTTGAAAACTCATGTTCAGGAATTTGATATACTCCTCCTAGGGAATTCACCCGATCGTCACCAAACTCGGTGTGCATGAAGTCAAGACATTGAGGATGAAAAATTGCCAGGGGATTTTTGATATCTCGAACGGATTGGGCGTGGCGAGGAAACGAAATTATGGCGAATAATGGAAACAGGAAGTGTGTTATAACTTCTGCATACATTGACTGATCTTGATGAAACTTCAGCAGTGTGTTCGCTGTAAGAGGCCGATCACATGGATGTGACTATTGTGAGTCAAAGTTATAGCGCCACCAACTGGCAGCAGGAAGTGTGTCACTTTCAAAATGCTTTGAAATCACCCTCTTATTTTTACCCGATTTGCTTCAAACTTTATGTGTATAATGTAAACACACGGCAGATTTAGACCTGTGAAAGGATTATTGAAATCTTAGATACAGTTGCCGTGGTAACGCATCAAACTTTAAGATTCTTTTTTTATGCTTTTGAGACCCTTAGCATACTTGAAATTGCATGAAACTCGACAGACACATCACATTTATTAGCCAGTAGACATGTGCAAAGTTTCAGAAACGGGCGTGGTGCCGGGGCTCAGTAGCGCCACCTTTTGACAAAAGAGGGGGAGTTAGGTCTATACTTTTATCTACAATCTTAAAACTCAGCATGTATAATGTTCATATCGAGCTGGACAACTTTCTAATTTACACTTATTAGCTCAGACAAACAGGAAGTCAGATATTTTGGGTTGAATGTGGATGTTTTGGAGAATTTTCTCTTCCTCTCTCTCTGACCCTACGTCTCTCCGTGTGTTTGAGGGGAGGGGGGTTTGTCTGCTGAGTGAGAATGCTTTTATTTGAGTTTTTCAAGGTTTTGGGGCCCTTAACGTGCTCGAAAACTCTTGAAACTTTGCACACAGGTCAGAACCTGCGGCCATCAGGGCCGGGCTGAAGATGGTACCCGGGCGTCGCAGGGGGGCTCGACAGCGCCCCCTGGAATGGGATTCGAACACTTGTCCATATATCAAACATGCTTGCATGTAATAATATGAAACTCGGTACACTTATAGATCTCATCGGGCCGAACGCTGAGTTTGTGTAGTTTGCTGACGCTGTTTGAGTTTGAGTTTGCTGACGCTGAGTCTCCGTCTCTCTCTCTCTAAGTTTTACGACAGCTCAACAGGAAGTCCGCTATTATGGGTTGTTTGGAAAATGCATGCTTTTATTTTTGATATACTTCTCCTAGAGAATTAATCCAAACGCCACGAAACTGGGTCAGCGTGAAGTCGAGACATTGAGGATGCTAAATTGCGAACGGATTTTTGATATCTCGAACGGTTTGGCCGTGGCGAGGAAATGAATTTATGACTAAAAAGGACACATAAAGTGTGTTATAACTTAGTTAATTTTACCTACAGTTACAAAACTCTGCGTGTATATTGTTCTCGTCAAGCCGAACAACTTTCTAATTTATTGTCATTAGCTCAGACCAACAGAAAGTCAGATATTGTAATTTGAATGTGGATTCTGAGAATTTTCTCTCCCTCTCTGACAGAGAGAATGCACCCTGCCATTCTGTATGTGTGTGTGTGTGTGTGTGTCTGTGTGAGGAGGGGGAGGGGAGGGGGTCTCTTCGGGTGATAGTTTAAACACAACTTCATACATAGGGCCATACTGCCCTCTTGTGTCCAAAGTTGTATTTATACGCACTTTTCATTATTACATGTATTACGCACACACACACACAGTTCCATCGCGCCCGCGTCTCTCTCTCTCTCTCACACACACACACACACACACACACACACACACACACACACACACACACACACACACACACACACACACACACACACACACACAGTTCGTTCGCTCCCGCGTCTCTCTCTCTGTCTCACGCACACACAGAGTTTGATCGCGCCCGCGCCTCTCTCTCTCCCACACACGCACACACACACACAGTTCGATCGCGCCCCTCTCTCTCTCTCTCTCTCTCTCTCTCTCTAATGTGCTATATTAGATCAATATGTTTTCCTTAAAAAATTTATTCTCTCTCCCACACACACACACACAGTTCGATCGCGCCCGCGCCTCCGTCTCTCTCTCTCTAATGTGCTATATTAGATCAATGTTTTCCTTAAAAAATGTATGCACACTACATTTATTCTCATCAGATTTATAAAATATTGTATAAAATAATACTACCGTTAAAAAAAACACATTTGATTTTCTATTTTAATCAATGTAGAATGTGTAACTTAAAAATAAACAGATTAGTGCTCTGTTTGAGGACAAGAAATTAAAACCAATGCAATATGATGAATGTCCAAAAGATGGCACTCACAGACTGTTTTTAAACGAGGTTGGATAAATATTTTTTGCTTTTAAACTGTGTGTGTGGGTGTTGGTGTGTGTGGGTGAGATTTTGGCTGGGGGACAGTTGTAGGTTACAGTTTGAGTTTATAGTTTGACAATAGCACTTTGTGTTTTATTGTGAGTGTACATAAATATAAGTAAACACTTTGCAGTCTGAATTTACGTCCTCGATTAACAAAATGACGGAGTATGTTTTTGTGTAACAGTTCAATCGCACCCACACCTCACCCACACACACACACCAAACACACACACACACACACACACACACACACACACACACACACACACACACACACATATTGGAACGTGAGTGAAGTACAAAGCCTATAATAAAGAATAGTTTAGCATCCAAATATATCACAAATGTTGAAACAGTTTGATTCTAATGAGAGAGTTACGTGAGACCAACACCACTTACTTTCACTTTCGCTTTACATTATTTCGGTTACTTCTTGTTTATAGTTTTTTAAAATTCTTGTTCTGTTCTGAATATCATTAAATTTAAACAATTGCTTGTGTAATATTTTGAGTGTATCATCAAATCAGAATAATTATCTCGGTTTCCCTAGTTATTTATTTTTATTTTTTCATTTTACTAAACAGGTAAGGCAAGTAATATTCTCTGTGTCTTTATATATGTATATCTATCTATCTATCTATCTATCTATCTATATATATGAATTATAAATAACTTATTTCTGTATAAAATAAAAATTCCCGAATAATCCAGACCAACCAGAGCGCACTATTCCTACAACATCATCAGTGCTGAAGCGGAACTACCAGAGCCGTTCGGCAGATAGCGAGCAGATGCAGCATATGTGTTGTATCGAGGCAGGGTCAGGCCAGGGGAATCCATTTGCAGCTTTTTATTAAGAATGGTCAAGACAGGCAGGGAGAACACTGGCAAACAGGGCAGAACAGAAAAAGCAGAGACAAACTTGGTTGACAGGCAAAGGACAAAGACCTCCAAAAAATACTGGGCTTCTGGATTTACAAATTTAAGTGGTGCAAAACATATTGACCGGAATTTTCGGTCTTGTGTACTTATTTCATGTGTCTGTTAAATCAATGAGACCATAGGCTGTCTAATTTTTTCATTTTAGGTTTCAGAAGGTTGCTCACGCATACTTTGTGGTTGATATGTGCCCTCGATGTGCACTTTTGCAGAGGCCACACTGATGCAAGCTCTACAGCACACTTCTTTTCAACAGTCAAAGCGGGGTTAAGTTTTTGCACGTCGTGCACAATAACCCTAAAGGCACCGGGGTGGCGGTGCCACCGGCTTGGGCCCGCAATCGCTGCTCGCAGCTATATTTATTATTATTATTATTATTTTACTACCTTTTGGGCACTTTTGGGGCCCTTAACGTGCTCGAAAACTCTTGAAACTTTGCACACGGGTCAGAACCCGCGGCCATCAGGGCCGGGCTGAAGATGGTACCCGGGCGTGGCAGGGGGGCTCGACAGCGCCCCCTGGAACGGGATTTGAAAACATGTCTGTATATCAATAAAATAGCTAAAGATTCTCTTCACACAAAAAATTACAATAAAATAAAACATATTTACATACATTGCAATTAATTTAAATAAGCAATCAATTAGTCTTGTGCAGCAAAAATGGGAGACACGTGAAAACTCTGCGTATAAACTGTATAAAATAGCTAAAGATTCTCTTCACACAAAAAAATTTAAATAAAACATTTACATACATTGCAATTAATTTAAATAAGCAATCAATTAGTCCTGTGCAGCAAATATGGGAGGCACATAAAAACTCTGTTATAAACTGTATAAAATAGCTAAAGATTCTCTTTACACAAAAATTTACAATAAAATAAAACATGTTTACATACATTACAATTCACTTAAATAAGCAATCAATTAGTTCTGTGCAGCAAAAATGGGAGACACGTGAAAACGGTATACTTGAATTTTCCAGGCAGTGTTTTCACACTAAGTTAAAGATTAAAAATAGCTAAAGGATCTCTTCACAAAAATTTTAAACAAAAAAGAAAGAAAAATTGACATATATTGCTCAATTCAATTAATGTCTATCATTTAGTCCTCTGCAGCAAAAATGGAGGCCCGTAAAAACCGTATGCTTGAATTTTCTGTCCCAGGCATTCCATACACTACCTGCTGCAAAAATTCCCAAACAGGGGCACATTGTTTTGGATAGTGAATGTCAAAGCAATAAAATGACTTGAAACAAACATCCACAGCCTTGAGGAGAGTCACCTGTTCCAGAGCTTGCCCATTCACCACCAAAAAAAACTGTCCAGCCAGTCCAAACTCCAAGACAAAGGGGAAGGGTTTCGCTTCTCTCTGCCTTTCCAGGTAAAGAACCATGTTGGTTCCAGACTAAATGAGGGAATGACAATATCAGACATAGATAATTATTTAAAAGTGTGTCTTAGGTTTTCATAAGAGCAGTCTTAAATCAGTTAAATAACGTCTTAAATTAACTTAAAGAGTTGTGAGAAAATGAAATGCGTGTCAGATCCAAGCAGCAATAATAGCGATTATGATTAAAACGATTTATCGTGCAGCCCTACAAACAAGTATAAAGAAATGAGCCTGCTCTGTTGTCCCCTGTTGTTTTACTTTCAGGTTGTACATCAATGAATGAGTTTCTTGCTTCTTGAATAGTTGGCCGAAAGGTTTTGTGGCCAATCTTGTACACAGGCGGGGGAAGAATGACAGGCAAGATTTTAAGTGCTAGTATGCCTTTGGAATCTAAGTAGAAATAAATGGCAAATTAGAAAAAGGGCAATTCATGACCCCTTTAAATGCAATAATTTCTTATGTTTTTAATTTAATATTTCTCCTAACCTGCAGACATGTTGTCTAAATTGTTGAGGACATCCATCTGTCGTCCATCTCTTTTAGCAAAGGCCAGGATCTTGTCAGCAAAGACAGGCAACCATGATAAGCACATTTTGTCTGCTGCATCAGGGTGAAGTATACTGAAGTCCTGAGATATCTGTTTTTGGGAGAAAAAAAAAGTCATTTATATTTTTGTCTTTTTTTTTTTTAATTGCTGCATGTGAGGCTAGCATTTTATCATAATTAATGTTAATTAATTATAAATAAAAATAATATCCTTCAAACCAATGGGAGAGGAAGAGAGTTAAGAAGATATTGAGTTTACATTATATTTACCATGCCTGGGGTGTCCATGAGACGAGGGAACTCTGATAAAACTTCAGATATTGGCTTGGAGCCATTCTCACGAATCCAATGAGCCCTAAAAAGAGCAGTTTCTTTCATATACTGCTCCACTTGGTCCTGTGGTCTGGTATTGTTTTTTAGCCATTCTTTCAGTTGAACTGCCCTCTCAGGAGACAAAATTGAAGCTGTTGAAAGGTAGATAAAATATAAAGTCATACTGGTAAACTAACATCAGCACATGTAATTCTTGATAAATGATATAAACAGCATATTCTAATCTAGGGCATTTCAGGGCCAGTTTTATAGTGAGGCTGCCCTCTGACCATGGAGAAAGGTTTGCTACATTTTAATTGGATGAAATAAACCAAATCCCAGACCCAAATCCCTTGTCATTAGTGTATATTGTCAGCATTTGATTTTCTATATTTTTTTTCCAACCATGTTAACAAGTTAGAGCAGTTGTTCTTAAACAGTGCGTGAGTTCCAGTCTTCTTGCTCTTGATTCGCATTAATGGCTCAATCGTTTATTAGACGCTGCCCCTTTAAGACGAGTGCAGATCTAATAAGTGACTGATGCACCATCATTTTCTCCCAACTATTTACGTCCATGTAAGACAAACTGTGTTTCAGTGAATCTCAGAGCTGGTCATTTTTATATTTTATGTATATTTGATAGTTTAGATGCGCACATGAAGCCCAAAGTTAAGTATACTTTTCTTGTCTCGTTGCAGTTCATTTCGGAGCGCGCGTCGCCTTGTGAACAGCGTCTCTTGGCAGATTTTTGTGCGTTTAATAGTTCTTTTAATGATTAAACGCGTCCGCAATTTAGTATCAGTAGAGTCTGCATTTTACAACAATCACGATCGTGCTGATTCTGACGGTACGTTTGGGTTTTAGGAAGAAATGACAGCGCATCGCTGTGAAGGGAAGGAAGTTGCTAGACAGAATGAGTTGTAATGGTTTCATCTCAAATATCTTTTTTTCTAATCTTTCAAAGCCGAAATCTAAAATAAAATTAGAATAATATCCCAGATCTAAAGTGTAACCACGTTTCAATGTTTAGTTCTGTCCTCATTGTTTGGCTACTCATTAAGCAGGGCTGTGTGTTGTGCGCGCTGTGGCTCCGCGTGAGATCGCTCTCTCTCTTCTGGACTGCGAATAGCAAAATTGCATCACAGACAAATGGTTTAATACTATCATATATAGAAATGGCTGAAATTCAGCCCCGGGGCCCGTTTAATACCGGGTTTCGGTACCAAGCGCGAACAGTGAATGAAACGAAGCGAATGTACAAGCCATAGTGTGACATGCGTAAACCAATGGCATAAACAATCATAGATGACGATGACGCCGCACGGGTTTTTATTTAAACGAAAGAATGTAGCCTACGTTTGTATGTAGGCATAAGCAACTTTCACAATACTAACTAAAATATAATTAATATTATATTATATTATAATTTGTATTAGTTGTTTGAAGAGTAAAAAAAAAAATCAGTTGGTCTTAACGCAAGTTACAACCGGCAAGTCGGTCGGACTAAAAGGGAAAAAAAATAAAAATAATTGGGTCGGTCCTAAATTGACAGGGTCGGTCGGGTTACGGCAAACAAGAATATTTTTAAGGATGGCCTCAATGATGATTAAACTTTGCAATTAAAGTCAACTGTATGCTGATTTGTAGCGAAAAAGAAAAACTTTAGTGCTTTGTGTGAAGATTACGACATAAGGAATTTTATTACCTGGAATAACAGTCGACCTCTTCTCACAGATAAAAGCCACAGAAGATGGTGTTCTTAATCGGCGCATTCTTTTCCTAATATTGCGAAGGCGCTCCTCAAGAAATCCTGTGGAAGGTCTGTGCCTTTGCCCCGGGCTGAACCATGCCTCCTGAAAGATGATGTTATTGAGTTATGTATTAAATTTTAAATTTGATTATCTCAAACACAAGACTGCTTCATGAGTGAGCACAAATAATTCCAATAGTAGACACACACTGCAAAACATACACAATCATATGGGTATAGACATGATTGGTTGAAGACCAGAATAACTCGGCCGGACAGGAAAGTTTAGTGACTGCGAATAAAGTAAGATGCATATACTCACATAGCCATTGCCTTCAGGGTCACGCAGACAGGAAAATGTCTCTACTAAAGAGATGGCCATTGCTTTTTTGGTCTCTGTTGATGGTCTGCATTGATTGTCAAATATGAAAGGAAAGCTTGTTATTTTCAATTTGAAAGTTTCATACAGTTAAAAAAAAAAAAGCCACTACTCACGTTTCGCCATATTTCTCAATAAGATGAGCAACAATAATTCGCACCATTGCACGCCTTTGCTGGGTGGTAATTGTATTACTCTCTAGGCTCTCCACAATAGAGGGTCCATGTGGTGCTTTCATCAGTACTGCACGGATATCCTGGGGTACATAGCAGAGTTGACTTTTTGATTGCAAATAGTATATTTCATGTTACTTTACAAGACGACTGTCAGATCTAATTCAAATTAGTTTTAGAAACATACATGCGTATCATCTGGAACAAGCTGAAGAACAAATGTTGGCTGTGTATTTTCAGGTGAAGTGCGTCCAAATGTTGAGACTGTATTTTCAGGAGAAGTGCTTGGCTGCGTATTTTCAGGAGCAATGCTAGAGTGTGGTGGGATACTATTCTACAAAATGAATAATAAAAATAAAAAAACTGTTTAAGCAAATATATGGTTTTCAAACAGTTTTCTACATACTGTACATTAAAAACTAGGGCTGCACGATACAGTATATTGTTTTAGAATCGTTATGTCAAGTATAGGAACTTAGTATTCAACAATACTTTTGATCTGTCATGGACACCATTATATGAGAACTGAACTGAGCTGGACGATGACATCACAGTTTTCTCCAGAATGGCTATATAGATAAATGAACTGAATTAATAACTTTTGATAAATGAATCAACACTGAACTTTCTATTGTATTTACCTCTGCTTGTAATTTGTTTTTTATTTTCTATGCAGATGAACTCCCCTTCAAAATTACCCCAATTATCCTAGAATGATTAATTCTTTACAAATAGAGCTATTCAGATCATCTGGTGAAATTGTTTTCATATCGCAAAATATATAGCAGAAAACCAAAATATTGCATTGTCCTTTTTTTTTTCAATATCGTGCAGCCCTATTAAATAAAACACTACATTGTACTATAGCACTAGAGTACATTAAAACTGAATTAAAACATATTTCACTTTGCATTTTTTCCACTCACTCAACTGCCAAGCCTGAATTGTGCAAACATTCTATGCCAAAGCTGTACAGGTCCTGACCACTGTCTCCATATCTGGTTTGTGAAGAAGGCTCCTGTTTCTAAGAACTGTATGCATGCTTGGAGCCAGATAATGATGAAGCTTGCCTGATCTCTCCCCTAACTAAGTAACACTGAATACTAAAAAAGTTAATTTTGATTTGACTGTTTCAAACAAAAAATGAATTCCATTGTTTTCAGATAATTAAAACACCCTGTATCGGAGAGATACATAGAAACAATCGTCATTTTTTCTGAATGACTGAACAGCATGGAGGGGATGATGATCAGTGAGGTCAGTGACATCAATACATGTGAAGACATGAGTGTATTGCACAGCATAGGCAAACAAATGCCTTTCAAATCCAACAGTTTCAAACTTTTGAATCACAAATTTCAGTTTGGAGTCAAAAGCCAAACAGTGTCTTATATGTCCAAACTGGGGGTCACCACTTGAACAGTAAGACACAAAAAGTGTCATACCTGGCCTATATGTGGTTCCTTTAAATTTCACCCAGGCTGGTACATACATTTCTGTGTGGGCTGGAACATTTTCCAAGCCTCCTTGGATATCATGACATCTCTCAAGGTCTGCAAGAATAGTGCTGTGACCTGGGCCCACTTCAATGGGGTGATCAAAGACATTTCCAGAAAAGAAATTGTAACACAGCATTACTTGATGTCTAATGGCCATAGTTTTACAGATATTCTTGAAGTTGCATGTGACATGGCTTATGCGTTTAAAGAAGTTATGCTTTGCTTCAAACCGCATAGTCCAATACTGCATCAATGGCCCAAGCTGTCTTATGGCTCTTGGATAATGCAACATAAAGTGGTGTTTAGGTTTTAGATGTTGCTGTGGGTACAACTCAAGGAACATAGTATGATGTTCCTCTATGAGCCACTTCAAGTAGATCGTACTTTCAACAGTGAGAGATACTGAAAAAATCAATTCCAAGCAGGAAAGGAGGAGAAGCAGTAGCTGCCAGAACCTATTTGACTCTGGAACTAGATCTCCCATCATTAGAGGCAGCAGTCTCAAAAAGCACCACATCTGTGCTGCTATCTGTTTCATGGTCCCATCTTCTTTACGCAGGTAATTCTTTGTAATCAGAGAAGGCTTGTTGTGGGCATCACTGAAGCCGTAATCAAAGCTGGTGATCCTGCAATTTAATATATCTAATGTGAAGTGTCCTTCCTCAATGAGTGAGTTTATGATCAATTTCATCTCATAACACCCTACACCTTCTAAGATGTCGTGCATAATGTCTGGCGCTAAGTTCTTGCTGACATCAAAAAAGTGGAGATCATTAAAGGCACTTGCTTGTTTTAAGCCAGTGTCTGAGACACTGCCAAGACTGAGGTCTCTCTCGTTAGACTCAGCAGTCCGAAGAATGTCACGGTCTTCCTTAGTCTGTACTCTAAGGATGTCTTTTGGTACACGGCACCACCGACAAGCATAATTGCTTGCAAAGCTTTCGGTGAATCCAAGAACTCCATTTAATGCCAAGTTATCACCAACAACCTGGCAAATGCTGACTTTTACTTTTCCATCAAATGATGGTGTTTTGATATCCACACCCTCTTTCTCCAAAGATTTTATGTCCTCCACTACAGGCTTTAAAACCGCATTAATGCCATAGGTTTTGGCGTCATCAGTTTTGTAGACTGCCAGCAGAAAAAGGGAGGATAAGCTGGAAAGCAGCTCTTTCGGTAAATATTTGATGGCAAAATACATAAACCCTACTTTGTGGACAGATGTCTTTGAGCCAAGTGGATTCACAGTCTCTACATCATCAATATAAATAAGGAGAGGAATAGAGACCTCCTGAGAGAACAGGGCATGGTTTTGGCAGAGCTCACCATCACAAAAGTCTTGCAGGAGACCATTAGTGCTCTTCTGCCATGCAACAACCTTGGACATGATGCCTGGTAGTTCAAGTATCTTTTTCAGGAGTGGTCTAAGTGGAATGCGCTGAAACGTGTCACTCTTTGAAATTTGTTTTACTGTACCACTGCTGGAATCTATGTGCTGAACATAGGAAATCCCAGGGAAAGTCTCCTCTATTGGCTGAATAAAGTTTCCAGACTGCATAAAATATTTCATTTGCCTATATTCAGTCTCTAGACCTTTGAAAGGCTCAGATGCTGCCTGGAATTGATGGTTCAATTCCTGTGCCTCTATGCTTTTGTCCTGCCCAAGAGCCTTAAGGAAAGACATAGTTCTATCCTGAAGCTTGGAGACTATATCTGACAACAGACTTGAGGTTTCTTGCACTGTAAAATTTACTGCAGAAAAAGTCTGTGAAGACTTTGATTTGAGTTTTGCCAGGAAAAGAGCTATCCTATCTGTCATATCCTCTTCCTCCAAATCATCCATGTCACTGACCCCACCAATGTCAGACTCTTCCATGCATGAATGCTCTTGAGCATCCAGTGCCTCAAATGTTGAAATGGGTGCTTGGTCAGCATTACATCTAGATGCATTGTTAGTCTCATTGTGGGCATTATTGTGTTGAAGTAAGTGCCTTGTACGACCTCATATAAAAAAAAGTCCTCCGACAACCATGCTGATTGCATTCAAAATGTGTGGAAGCACTGTTAATACTGTGGACTGCTCTTAAGTGGGTAAAAAACTGTTTCAAGTCAGCTATGATAGCTTGGCATCGAAAACACCTATAATGCATTATAGACTTACAAATTTCAGTTCTTTGAAATGTTTTAAAAATTTTAACCGCACGCCAATTTTGGGGATGAGTGTTGCAATTGTGTTCTCATCCAGCAACAGGAAACTGTCATCATCTATCTGCTCATCTAAAAGGAAGATAACACAAACAAACAAGGCTATCTATGAAATTACACTGACATTGACTAGGCACAGAAGTGGTATCCTATGCCAGCTCTACAATATAAGTGATTTAAATTCACCCTACAGGGTTTGACACCAAGCCTTGTCATGTGCTTGTACTTTGGACATTCATGTTTTTTATCTTATTGTGAATGGTGTAGCAAACTTGGTTAAGTGGTAGGGCTGGCACTGGATGCAACTGTGAAAAAAGATTACCTACAAAGAAAGGGAATTTGAAATTCAAAATTGTTCATCACATATTTACCTGCAAATTTTTCAATAAGGCACTCAAGATTCCAGTTGATGAGTTTTTGTTGAACAAAACTGTCCATTGCTGTAAAAGAACAGAAGGAAAATCTAGTAATATCTTTACAAAGTTAGCTGACAGTGCTAACAAGTCTTATACCTGATTTTAAATTTTATTTTTGTGCTGGCTCCCGTTTTTTTTGAGCTGGCTTTTTTTTTTATATAAATCTTTTTAATGAATCATTACTTAATTAAAAAATAAAATAAATAAATAGACAAAATGATTTTTAACAGCTTAATTAACAGAAGAATTAAACAGAAGAAATGTTAATTTTGTGGATAATTCAAAAATATTTTATAAAATCACCTGCAGATATTTCATAGAATATTTTTTTATTAATTCCAATGTATTAGTCTATTCGTATAACGATTGCCTGAGAGCATTGCGCCCATTGACTTATTTGATTGCAGTTTCAAGATAGTAAAAATAATATATAAATGTTGTTAATGTTTATTTATTAATGTTTATTATATGATCATCATAATTATTTTAATGATTGTGTACCAAATTGCATGACAAACCAAAATAATAAATTGTATTGTTTATTACATAAGCCTGGTTTCTCCTAAGGTTTTTTTTTTCCTGTCACCTGATGGAGTTTGGGTTCCTTGCCACTGTTGCCTCTGGCTTGCTTAGTTGGGGGCACTTAATATATTCAACAATATTATTATTGATTTGATTGCACTGACAATATCAGATGAGAACTGAACTGAATGACTTTTTCAGAGCTGCTTTAAGACCAAATTGAACTACAGTAACTACTTCATAATTTATTATCTTTACACAGTTTTTTGAACGTAACTGAAGCAACACTGAACTGACTTCAGCTGAATAATGACAGTTTTTGATGAGAATTGTACTGAGCTGGACGATGACATCACTTTCTGGCTCTGCAGAGCTGCTTTATAGCCAAATTGAACTAAGGCGCACGCACCCAAACACAGTGAACATACTGCAACATAATAAAATATTTTATGTAAAGCTACCTTACGAAAATGACTAATAAAAACAGATGAATAATAGGTAGACTTACAGCTTCTTTAGCATATGCAGCCACTAGCCAGTGACGTTATACTGCATCCAACACCGCCGAGTCAGTTTCAAGTACAAGAAACCCGCAAAATTTCTGGAGATAAAACACCAACAACTGTATTTAGACATTGTGACTGTTATAAGTGGAATAACTGATGACAGACCGTGTAAAAATAATGAATGTTATGTGTAACGTTAGCCAGTAAGTTAAGTTACTGCTAGCCTAACGGTCGCTAGTTCGACAGACGCAAAAAATAGAGCATTCGTGTTAAATAATGTTGTAAGGGTCCGTCGTCAATAATTCATAGTTAATTTCAACAACTTATTATTAACTTTCTGACTTAGTTGACTACTTAACGTTAGGATAGTTTTAAAAAAACAGTGTTACTCACCTTTACGCTCGCTCCTGCTTGAACCTCTCGTCCTCCTGTTGAGTGTTGACGTTGTGATTTTAAAAGTTGAGGACAAAAGCGCGCGAGGAGGTAAGCGCTGGGTCAAAGATTCCGAAACAAACCCAAATGCTGGGTCATTGTCAGCTGATTACGGAGAAAATAACCCAGCAACATAGCAAAAATGCTCAACCCAGCATTTGGGTTTAAAAATAACCCAGCATTTTTTAGAGTGCACCAACTGGCAGCAGGAAGTGTGTCACTTTCAAAATGCTTTGAAATCACCCTCTTATTTTTACCCGATTTGCTTCAAACTTTATGTGTATAATGTAAACACACGGCAGATTTAGACCTGTGAAAGGATTATTGATATCTTAGATACTGTTGCCGTGGTAACGCATCAAACTTTAAGATTCTTTTTTGATGCTTTTGAGACTCTTAGCATACTTGAAATTGCATGAAACTCGATAGACACATCACATTTATTAGCCAGTAGACATGTGCAAAGTTTCAGAAACGGGCGTGGTGCCGGGGCTCAGTAGCGCCACCTTTTGACAAAAGAGGGGGAGTTAGGTCTATACTTTTTTCTACAATCTTAAAACTCAGCATGTATAATGTTCATATCGAGCTGGACAACTTTCTAATTTACACTTATTAGCTCAGACAAACAGGAAGTCAGATATTTTGGGTTGAATGTGGATGTTTTGGAGAATTTTCTCTTCCACTCTCTCTGACCCTACGTCTCTCCGTGTGTTTGAGGGGAGGGGGGTTTGTCTGCTGAGTGAGAATGCTTTTATTTGAGTTTTTCAAGGTTTTGGGGCCCTTAACGTGCTCGAAAACTCTTGAAACTTTGCACACAGGTCAGAACCCGCGGCCATCAGGGCCGGGCTGAAGATGGTACCCGGGCGTGGCAGGGGGGCTCGACAGCGCCCCCTGGAACGGGATTCGAACACTTGTCCATAGATCAAACATGCTTGCATGTAATAATATGAAACTCGGTACACTTATAGATCTCATCGGGCCGAACAACTTTCGTGCTCTAAGTTTTACGACAGCTCAACAGGAAGTCAGCTATTATGGGTTGTTTGGAAAATGCATGCTTTTATTTTTGATATACTTCTCCTAGAGAATTAATCCAAACACCACGAAACTCGGTCAGCGTGAAGTCAAGACATTGAGGATGCTAAATTGCGAACGGATTTTTGATATCTCGAACGGTTTGGCCGTGGCGAGGAAATGAATTTATGACTAAAAAAGGACACAGAAAGTGTGTTATAACTTAGTTAATTTTATCTACAGTTACAAAACTCTGCGTGTATATTGTTCTCGTCAAGCTGAACAACTTTCTAATTTATTGTCATTAGCTCAGACAAACAGAAAGTCAAATATTGTAGTTTGAATGTGGATTCTGAGAATTTTCTCTCCCTCTCTCTGACAGAGAGAATGCACCCTGCCATTCTGTATGTGTGTGTGTGTGTGTGTGTGTGAGGAGGGGGAGGGGGTATCTTCGGGTGATAGTTTAAACACAAAGTCATTCATAGGGCCATACTGCCCTCTTGTGTCCAAAATTGTATTTATACGCACTTTTATTCATTTATTACCTGTATTACGCACACACACAGTTCGATCGCACCCGCGCCTCTCTCTCTCTCTCTCTCTCTCTCTCTCTCACACACACACACACACACACACACACACACACACACACAGTTCGATCGCTCCCGCCTCTCTCTCTCTGTCTCACGCACAGACACAGTTTGATCGCGCCCGCGCCTCTCTCTCTCACACACACACGCACACACACACGCACACACACAGTTCGATCGCGCCCGCGCCTCTCTCTCTCTCTCTCTCTCTCTCTCTCTCTCTCTCTCTCTCTCTCTCTCTCTCTCTCTCTCTCTTTCTCTCTCTGTCTCTCTCTCCGCGCCCCTTTAACACACACACACGCACACACACACACAGTTCGATCGCGCCCGCGCCTCCGTCTCTCTCTCTCTAATGTGCTATATTAGATCAATGTTTTCCTTAAAAATTTCATGCACACTACATTTATTCTCATCAGATTTATAAATTATTGTATAAAATAATACTACCGTTAAAAAAAACACATTTGATTTTCTATTTTAATCAATGTAGAATGTGTAACTTAAAAATAAACAGATTAGTGCTCTGTTTGAGGACAAGAAATTAAAACCAATGCAATATGATGAATGTCCAAAAGATGGCAGTCACAGACTGTTTTTAAATGAGGTTGGATAAATATTTTTTGCTTTTAAACTGTGTGTGTGGGTGTTGGTGTGTGTGGGTGAGATTTTGGTTGGGGGACAGTTGTAGGTTACAGTTTGAGTTTATAGTTTGACAAAAGCACTTTGTGTTTTATTGTGAGTGTACATAAATATAAGTAAACACTTTGCAGTTTGAATTTACATCCTCGATGAACAAAATGACGGAGTATGTTTTTGTGTAACAGTTCAATCGCACCCACACCTCACCCACACACACACACCAAACACACACACACCAAACACACACACACACACACACACACACACACACACACACACACACACACACACACACATATATTGGAACGTGAGTGAAGTACAAAGCCTATAATAAAGAATAGTTTAGCATCCAAATACATCGCCAATGTTGAAACAGTTTGATTCTAATGAGAGAGTTACGTGAGACCAACACCACTTACTTTCATTTTCGCTTTACATTATTTCGGTTACTTCTTGTTTATAGTTTTTTAAAATTCTTGTTCTGTTCTGAATATCATTAAATTTAAACAATTGCTTGTGTAATATTTTGAGTGTATCATCAAATCAGAATAATTATCTCGATTTCCCTAGTTATTTATTTTTATTTTTTCATTTTACTAAACAGGTAAGGCAAGTAATATTCTCTGTGTCTTTATATATGTATATCTATCTATCTATCTATCTATCTATCTATCTATCTATCTATCTATCTATATGAATTATAAATAACTTATTTCTGTATAAAATAAAAATTTCCTAATAATCCAGACCAACCAGAGCGCACTATTCCTACAACATCATCAGTGCTGAAGCGGAACTACCAGAGCCGTTCGGCAGATAGCGAGCAGATGCAGCATATGTGTTGTATCGAGGCAGGGTCAGGCCAGGGGAATCCATTTGCAGCTTTTTATTAAGAATGGTCAAGACAGGCAGGGAGAACAATGGCAAACAGGGCAGAACAGAAAAGGCAGAGACAAACCAGGTTGACAGGCAAAGAACAAAGACCTCCAGATAAATACTGGGCTTCTGGATTTACACATTTAAGTGCTGCAAAACATATTGACCTAAAAATCATTCTAAATTTAAATGATCTCATATATGTGGCTATTGTGGTTCACGATCATAGGCCCTGTCCCCAAATGACACACTTCACATGAATTTTCGGTCTTGTGTACTTATTTCATATGTCTGTTAAATCCATGAGACCGTAGGCTGTCTAATTTTTTCAATTTAGGTTTCAGAAGGTTGCTCACGCATACTTTGTGGTTTATATATGCCCTGGATATGCACTTTTGCAGAGGCCACACTGATGCAAGCTCTACAGCACACTTCTTTTCAACAGTCAAAGCGGGGTTAAGTTTTTGCACGTCGTGCACAATAACCCTAAAGGCACCGAGGTGGCGGTGCCACCGGCTTGGGCCCGCAATCGCTGCTCGCAGCTATATTTATTCTTATTATTATTTTACTACCTTTTGGGCACTTTTGGGGTCCTTAACGTGCTTGAAAACTCTTGAAACTTTGCACACGGGTCAGAACCCGCGGCCATCAGGGCCGGGCTGAAGATGGTACCCGGGCGTGGCAGGGGGGCTCGACAGCGCCCCCTGGAACGGGATTTGAAAACATGTCCGTATATCAAACACGCTTGCATGAATTAATCTGAAAATCAGTACACATATGGATCTCATCGTTTCATATATCCTTTGCACTCTTACTTTTTACGCCAGCCCAACAGGAAGTCGGCTATTATGGGTTGTTTGGAAACTCATGTTCAGGAATTTGATATACTCCTCCTAGGGAATTCACCCGATCGTCACCAAACTCGGTGTGCATGAAGTCAAGACATTGAGGATGAAAAATTGCCAGGGGATTTTTGATATCTCGAACGGTTTGGCCGTGGTGAGGAAACAAAATTATGGCGAATAATGGAAACAGGAAGTGTGTTATAACTTCTGCATACATTGACTGATCTTGATGAAACTTCAGCAGTGTGTTCGCTGTATCACATGGATGTGACTATTGTGAGTCAAAGTTATAGCGCCACCAACTGGCAGCAGGAAGTGTGTCACTTTCAAAATGCTTTGAAATCACCCTCTTATTTTTACCCGATTTGCTTCAAACTTTATGTGTATAATGTAAACACACGGCAGATTTAGACCTGTGAAAGGATTATTGATACCTTAGATACTGTTGCCGTGGTAACGCATCAAACTTTAAGATTCTTTTTTGATGCTTTTGAGACTCTTAGCATACTTGAAATTGCATGAAACTCGATAGACACATCACATTTATTAGCCAGTAGACATGTGCAAAGTTTCAGAAACGGGCGTGGTGCCGGGGCTCAGTAGCGCCACCTTTTGACAAAAGAGGGGGAGTTAGGTCTATACTTTTATCTACAATCTTAAAACTCAGTATGTATAATGTTCATATCGAGCTGGACAACGTTCTAATTTACACTTATTAGCTCAGACCAACAGGAAGTCAGATATTTTGGTTTGAATGTGGATGTTTTGGAGAATTTTCTCTTCCACTCTCTCTGACCCTACGTCTCTCTGTGTGTTTGAGGGGAGGGGGGTTTGTCTGCTGAGTGAGAATACTTTTATTTTAGTTTTTCAAGGTTTTGGGGCCCTTAACGTGCTCGAAAACTCTTGAAACTTTGCACACGGGTCAGAACCCGCGGCCATCAGGGCCGGGCTGAAGATGGTACCCGGGCGTGGCAGGGGGGCTCGACAGCTCCCCCTGGAACGGGATTCAAACACTTGTCCATATATCAAACATGCTTGCATGTAATAATATGAAACTCGGTACACTTATAGATCTCATCGGGCCGAACAACTTTCGTGCTCTAAGTTTTACGACAGCTCAACAGGAAGTCAGCTATTATGGGTTGTTTGGAAAATGCATGCTTTTATTTTTGATATACTTCTCCTAGAGAATTAATCCAAACACCACAAAACTCGGTTAGCGTGAAGTCAAGACATTGAGGATGCTAAATTGCGAACGGATTTTTGATATCTCGAAAGGTTTGGCCGTGGCGAGGAAATGAATTTATGACTAAAAAAGGACACATAAAGTGTGTTATAACTTAGTTAATTTTATCTACAGTTACAAAACTCTGCGTGTATATTGTTCTCGTCAAGCCGAACAACTTTCTAATTTATTGTCATTAGCTCAGACAAACAGAAAGTCAGATATTGTAGTTTGAATGTGGATTCTGAGAATTTTCTCTCCCTCTCTCTGACAGAGAGAATGCACCCTGGCATTCTGTATGTGTGTGTGTGTGTGTGTGTGTGTGTGTCTGTGTGAGGAGGGGGAGGGGGAAGGGGTATCCTCGGGTGATAGTTTAAACACAAAGTCATTCATGGGGCCATACTGCCCTCTTGTGTCCAAAATTGTATTTATACGCACTTTTATTCATTTATTACCTGTATTACACACACAAACACAGTTCGATCGCACCCGCGCCTCTCTCTCTCTCTCTCTCTCTCTCTCTCTCTCTCTCTCACACACACACACACACACACACACACACACACACACACACACACACACACACACACACACACACACAGTTCGATCGCTCCCGCGCCTCTCTCTCTGTCTCACGCACACACACAGTTTGATCGCGCCCGCGCCTCTCTCTCTCCCACACACGCACACACACACAGTTCGATCGCGCCCGCGCCTCTCTCTCACACACACGCCCACACACACACACAGTTCGATCGCGCCCGCGCCTCTCTCTCTCTCTCTCTCTCTCTCTCTCTGTCTCTCTCTCTCTCTCTCTCTCTCTGTCTCTCTCTCTCTCTCTCTCTCTTTCTCTCTCTCTAATGTGCTATATTAGATCAATAATGTGCTATATTAGATCAATATGTTTTCCTTAAAAATGTTATTCTCTCTCCCACACACACACACAGTTCGATCGCGCCCCTTTCACACACACACGCACACACACACACACACAGTTCAATTGCGCCCGCTCCTCCGTCTCTCTCTCTTTAATGTGCTATATTAGATCAATGTTTTCCTTAAAAATTTTATGCACACTACATTTATTCTCATCACATTTATAAATTATTGTATAAAATAATACTACCATTAAAAAAAACACATTTGATTTTCTATTTTAATCAATTTAGAATGTGTAACTTAAAAATAAACAGATCAGTGCTCTGTTTGAGGACAAGAAATTAAAACCAATGCAATATGATGAATGTCCAAAAGATGGCACTCACAGACTGTTTTTAAACGAGGTTGGATAAATATTTTTTGCTTTTAAACTGTGTGTGTGGGTGTTGGTGTGTGTGGGTGAGATTTTGGTTGGGGGACAGTTGTAGGTTACAAATAGAGTTTATAGTTTGACAAAAGCACTTTGTGTTTTATTGTGAGTGTACATACATATAAATAAATACTTTGCAGTTTGAATTTACGTCCTCGATGAACAAAATGACGGAGTATGTTTTTATATGTAACAGTTCAATCGCACCCACAACTCAACCACACACACACACCAAACACACACACACACACACACATACACACACACACACTCACACACATATTGGAACGTGAGTGAAGTACAAAGCCTATAATAAAGAAAAAATTAGCATCCAAATACATGACAAATGTTGAAACAGTTTGATTCTAATGAGAGAGTTACGTGAGCCCAACACCACTTACTTTGACTTTCGCTTTACATTATTTCGGTTACTTCTTGTTTATAGTTTTTTAAAATTCTTGTTCTGTTCTGAATATCATTACATTTAAACGATTGCTTGGGTAATATTTTGAGTGTATCATCAAATCAGAATAATTATCTCGGTTTCCCTAGTTATTTATTTTTATTTTTTCATTTTACTAAACAGGTAAGGCAAGTAATATTCTCTGTGTCTTTATATATGTATATCTATCTATCTATCTATCTATCTATCTATCTATCTATCTATCTATCTATCTATCTATATATATATATATATATATATATATATATATATATATATATATATATGAATTATAAATAACTTATTTCTGTATAAAATAAAAGATCCCGAATAATCCAGACCAACCAGAGCGCACTATTCCTACAACATCATCCGTGCTGAAGCGGAACTACCAGAGCCGTTCGGCAGATAGCGAGCAGATGCAGCATGTGTGTTGTATCGAGGCAGGGTCAGGTCAGGGGAATCCATTTGCAGCTTTTTATTAAGAATGGTCAAGACAGGCAGGGTGAACAATGGCAAACAGGGCAGAACAGAAAAAGCAGAGACAAACTTGGTTGACAGGCAAAGGACAAAGACCTCCAGATAAATACTGGGCTTCTGGATTTACACATTTAAGTGCTGCAAAACATATTGACCTAAAAATTATTCTAATTTTAAATGATCTCATATATGTGGCTATTGTGGTTCACGATCATAGGCCGTCCCCAAATGGCACACTTCATATGAATTTTCGGTCTTGTGTACTTATTTCATGTGTCTGTTAAATCCATGAGACCGTAGGCTGTCTCATTTTTCAATTTGGGTTTCAGAAGGTTGCTCACGCATACTTTGTGGTTTAT
>CM060627.1:21285145-21375145 GCA_030578275.1 Meda fulgida
ATGTTCTATACCGATCTCGTAATTGCTTTACTCACATGTGCGCAAGAAACTTGCCTCTCAACTTATACTTCCGATTTTTGACTATTGTGATGTTGTTTATCAAAATTCTACAAAATCAGAACTTTGCCGTCTTAAAACAGCATATAACAGACTGTGTAGATTTGTCCTTGGATGTCCCTTTCTCACGCATCACTGCACAATGTATGATGCCCTTAAATGGCCATCTCTAAATATAAGACAAATTCACTGGCTTCAACTAATATTCAAATGTATTCACTTCAATTACCCTTCTTTTTTACAACAGTATTTTGTTCCTGTTACTTCAAATTATCAATAGAGGCACTCTGTTCAGCTTTATTTTTCTGTCCCCCGAGCTAAGAAATCAGTTGGCAAAAGAGCTTTTATGTTTAAAGCCCTTTTAGATTGGAATAACTTACCTTCTGATATTAGATCCATTACTTCATTTGGGATGTTTAAGCATACCCTATTTTCTTACTTTGTGATGGATTGCTCATGTAATGAATGATGCTGACACATTGTCTATATCATACATTCAAATTAATTGTATTATTATTTTGTGATCAATCTACATACAATTTTATATGTATTTTTGGTCAGTTTACCAGTGGTTGTAAAGTTCTTTATATTTGTTGTAATTAAGTTGGCTTGTGAAAGCCAACTTACTGAAATCCTATTTAAACTTCTTCCTTCTTCTTCTTCTTCTTCTTCTTCTTCTTCTTCTTCTTCTTCTTCTTCTTCTTCTTCTTCGTCGTCTTCTTCGTCTTCTTCGTCTTCTTCGTCTTCGTCTTCTTCTTCTTCTTCTTAACCAAAATTGTCTGACTCTAACTCCTCCTAGAGTTTTAACTCTACAAACTCCAAACTCGGGTCAGACCTTCAGACTGTTCTGACTCAAGTTGCTATATCTTTTCAGACTGATTTGACTTTCACATTTCTTAAAAATTAATACTAAAAATCATAAAAATCCCATTGACTTTCATTGCAATAGTTCAAATTGAGCCAAGGCTACGGTGGACCAGTAGTGTACAACTCAAACTCAAATCTAAACTCCCTGAAGCCCTCGACTCAATTAAACAACCATTCTTTATGTACTAATGATCTTTATCTATCAAGTCAAGTCAAGTGTATTTATATAGCGCTTTTCACAATATAAATTGCATCAAAGCAGCTTCACAATATCAATCAAATAACATAATGTTTGTTTCTTAGTGAAAAAACGTCCACGTTTGGTAGGGCTGATCAATGGTATTAATGCTTGGCTAATTATTTTGAATATCCCCAACTGAACAAGCCAAAGGCAACAGTGGCAAGGAACCGAAAAACTCCATCAAGTGACCTACTGGTGTCCTAAAACTCCATCAGGTGACCTAATGGAGAAAAAAAAAAACCTTGGGAGAACCCAGGCTCAGTCGGGGGCCAGTTCTCCTCTGGCGTTTATGAACTAGAGGCCGGATTTACAGTAACTGTAATTTGATACAGAATTTTGTTTTATTTTATCACTTCGGGATAGGTACGCGAACCGGAATCACAACATTTTATCTGTAGAGTGGGAAAGGGATCCTCCATAGGGAGAGGCTAGTTGGCACTTCAGCACTGCGTTGTCATCGGGTCCAGGCAAAGCTCCTAGTCAGATCTGGATACGGCCTGGATCCAGTCGGCTGCGGGAAAACCTCGGGATAAACAAAGACACTAAAATTAGCGTAGATGCCATTCTTCTTATGATGATGTAACGAGTACATCAGGATTTAAGGGAAGTGTTCCCAGTTCCGGCTGACCTAATCTATGCAGCCTAACATTGAATTATAGAAGTCTATAATATATTATGTGTATGCTAGGTCAAAGAGATGTGTTTTTAGTCTAGCTTTGAACTGACAGAGTGTGTCTGCTTCCCGGACAAGGGTAGGAAGACTGTTCCAAAGTTTTGGTGCTAAATAGGAAAAGGAACTACCGCCCGCAGTCGATTTTGAAATTCTAGGTATTATCAACTGGCCCGAATTTTGAGATCGCAATAGACGTGAAGGACTATAATGCGTTAAGAGCTCGCTCAAGTACTGCGGAGCTAAACCATTTAGTTCTTTGTAAGTAATCAACAATATTTTAAAATTTATACGATGTTTAATAGGCAGCCAATGCAGTGTTGACAGAACCGGGCTAATATGGTCATATTTCCTGGTTCTAGTAAGAACTCGAGCGGCTGCGTTTTGGACCAGCTGTAGTTTATTTATTAAGCGTGCAGGGCAACCACCCAGTAGAGCATTACAATAATCTAGTCTTGTTGTCATGAAAGCATGAACTAATTGTTCCGCATTTGTTAATGAGAGCATATGTCGTAATTTAGATATATTTTTAAGATGGAAAAATGCGGTTTTACAGATACTAGACACATGACTTTCAAATGAAAGATTGCTATCAAAGAGCACACCCAGGTTCCTAACCGACGACGAAGACTTAACAGAGCAGCCATCAAGGGTTAGACAGTATTCTAGGTTATTACGTGTGGAAGTTTTTTGTCCAATAATTAGAATCTCTGTTTTTTCAGAGTTTAGTAGTAGGAAATTACTAGTCATCCAATTTTTTATATCAGCTATGCATTCCGTTAATTTTGTGAATTGGTAAGTTTCGTTAGGTTTTGAAGAAATATACAGCTGAGTATCATCGGCATAACAATGAAAGCTAATTCCATGTTTCCTAATGATATGTCCTAATGGTAGCATGTACAGAGTGAACAGCAGCGGTCCTAGTACTGAGCCTTGTGGTACGCCATACTGAACTTGTGATCGATAAGACATCTCTTCATTTACTGCTACAAACTGATAACGGTCAGATAAGTATGATTTAAACCATGCTAGTGCAATTCCACTAATGCCAACATAGTTTTCCAGTCTATTTAAAAGAATGTTGTGGTCAATTGTGTCAAATGCAGCACTAAGATCAAGTAACACTAATAGAGAGATACAACCACGATCGGATGATAAAAGTAAATCATTTGTAACTCTAATGAGAGCTGTCTCAGTACTATGGTGCGGTCTAAATCCTGACTGAAAATCCTCGCAGATATCATTTCTTTCAAGAAAGGAACACAGTTGTGAGGATACTGCTTTTTCTAATATCTTTGACAGAAAAGGCAGATTTGAGATCGGCCTGTAATTGACTAATTCTGAAGGATCAAGTTGCGGTTTTTTAACAAGCGGTTTTATCATAGCCAGCTTAAAGGTTTTTGGTACATATCCTAGAGACAAAGACGAATTAATGATATTAAGAAGAGGATCTATGATCTCTGGAAGCATCTCTTTCAGTAGCTTAGTCGGTATAGGGTCTAACATACAAGTTGTCGATTTAGATGAATTAACGAGTTTGCAGAAATCTTCCTCTCCTATAGCAACAAATGAAAACAATTTTTCCTCAGGGAGACTACAATGCACTCCCTGATGCGATACTGTAGTAGACGGTTGCATAGTTATAATTTTGTCCCTGATATTATCAATCTTATAAGTGAAGAAGTTCATAAAGTCATTACTGCTGTGTTGCTTGGAAACTTCTGTGCTTAAAGCTTTCTTTTTCGTTAGTTTAGCCACTGTTTCAAATAAATACCTAGGATTATGTTTATTTTCTTCTAATAGGGTTGAAAAATAAGCAGATCTAGCAGCTTTTAAAGCCTCTCTGTAAGCAATCGAGCTCTCTTTCCATGAAATCCGAAATACCTCTAGTTTTGTTTTCTTCCAGTTGCGCTCCATTTTTCTGGCTGCTCTCTTAAGGGCCTGAGTGTGCTCGTTGTACCACGGTGTTGGACTATTTTCTTTAATCTTCTTTAAGCGCAACGGAGCAACTGCGTCTAAAGTGCTGGAAAAGAGAGAGTTAAAAGTTTCTGTTGCAATATCGAGTTCTTCTAAGCTATCCGGGATGCTGAGATGATGAAACTTATTAGGAAGATTATTGATAAAGCAATCTTTAGTGGCAGAAGTTATAGGTCTAACATATTTATAACACGGAGTCGGCTTTGCAGCCTTGGCTAAATGTAATTTACATGAGACTAGATAATGGTCTGAGATGTCATCGCTCTGCTGCAGAATTTCAACGGCATCAACATCTATTCCATGTGATAATATTAGATCTAGAGTATGATTACGACAATGAGTGGGTCCTGACACGTGTTGTCTAACTCCAATTGAGTTTACAATGTCTTTAAGTGCCAATCCCAATGCATCTTTTTCATTATCTACATGTATATTAAAATCACCAACAATTAATACTTTATCGTTAGCCAATACTAATTCTGATAGAAAGTCCGCAAATTCTTTGATAAAATCTTTATGGTGCCCTGGTGGCCTGTATACAGTAGCCAGCAGAAATCTCAAACGTGATTTATCGTTTACACTATATATTTTTACATTAAGCACCAACACTTCAAAAGAAGTATATTTAAAAATAGATTTCTTAGTGGTTTTGAAAATATTACTATAAATTACAGCAACACCTCCCCCTTTGCGTTTTAGACGAGGTTCATGTTTATAACAGTAATCTTGTGGGGTTGACTCATTTAAAGTAATGTAATCGTTTGGTTTTAGCCAGGTTTCTGTCAAACACAGCACATCTAGATTATAACTTGAAATCATATCATTAACTATGAGCGATTTTGAAGTAAGGGATCGAATATTCAGCAACCCAAGCTTTATCATTTGTTCATCTGTATTATATCTGTTTTTTATTTGTTGAACATCAATTAAATTTTTTACCTGACGTTTTTTGGATTTCCAAATTCGGGGAACAGACACAGTCTCTATATGATGATATCTAGGTGAAAGAGGCTCTATGTGATGGGATTTATCTGACCTTGGTGACGCGAGGCCGCTAGCAGACGGTCGGTTTAGCCAGTCTGTCTGCTTCCTGACCTGAGCCCCAGATTGTCATGTTTTAGCTCTAAGACTATGTGCCATATTACTAGAGAGAAGAGCAGCACCATCCCAGGAGGGATGAACACCATCTCTTTTCAACAGGTCAGGCTTGCCCCAAAAACTTTTCCAATTGTCTATGAATTCTATATTATTCAACGGACACCACTTAGACAACCAACCATTGAGTGAGGCCAATCTGCTAACTATCTCATCACTCCTGCGAACAGGAAGGGGGCCAGAGAAAATTACAGTGCCTGACATCGTACTTGCGAGTTTACACACCTCTTTAATATTAATTTTGGTGATCTCCGACTGGCGGAGTCGAACATCATTAGTGCCGACATGAATAATGATCTTAGAGAATTTACGATTAGCATTAGCCAGCACTTTTAAATTTGCTTTGATGTCAGGCGCTCTGGCTCCCGGCAAACATGTGACTATGGTGGCTGGTGTCTCTATTTTCACGTTCCGTGTGATCGAATCACCAATTACCAGGGCACAATCAACAGAATTCTCAGTGGGTGTTTCACTGAGTGGGGCAAATCGATTTGTTATGGTAATCGGAACGGAAGGGTGGTTTTTTAATCCGCGACTAGAGCGATCTCTCACGGTCACCCATCTGCCCTGCTGCCTGGGCTCTACTTCAGCCGGAACCGAATCATGTACAGAGTTCACTATGCTAGGCGCATCCAAAATAGTATCTAAAGCTCTAGTACTATCCTTACTATCCTCAATTAAAGTTTGGATGCGTGTCTCTAGCTCTGAAATCTTCTCCGTCAGCCTGACTGTCTCCTTGCATTTATCACAAATAAATCCTATATTGCCATCGGAGAAGGCTACACTAAACATATGACATGTAACACAGGTGACAATAACAGGACAAGACATTACTCACCGTTTGTGTTGACTGATTCTTACTTACCTGGGCTTTTATTAACTCAAAGGCGCGGGCGCGCGAGAGAAAATAAATAATAAATAAATGAGCGCGGGTGGCGCGTAAACACGCGTTCCGTGCTAACAATAACGGAAGCTAGCGATGTAAGGTTAATCTGAGATGGTGGGTAAACTATATTTAGTAATATAAACAACTAGGAATGATAGTAAATGATGGTTCAAAACAGAAAGAAATACAAAGCTAATACGAGGCGTAGAGCTTACAGCCTCGACGCAAACAAACTCACAGCAGGCAGGAAGGCAGACAGGAGCAATCGATCAGTCTATCTATCTATCTATCTATCTATCTATCTTTCTAACGAATCCATTTTTCTTTCTCTTCCTTTCTTTCTAACTAATCTTTCTTTCTTTCTAACTAATCTTTCTTTCTTTCTTTCTATATATATCTTTCTAACTAATCTTTCTTTCTTTCTTTAATCTATATTTCTTTCTAACTAATCTATCTTTCTTTCTAACTAATATTTCTTTCCTTCTAAATAATCTTTTTATCTTTTTTCTAACTAATCTATCTTTCTTTCTTTCTAACTAGTATTTCTTTCCTTCTAACTAATCTTTCTATCTTTCTTTCTTTCTTTCTAACTAATCTATCTTTCTTTCTTTCTTTCTTTCAATCTAATATTTCTTTCTTTCTAACTAATCTTTCTTTCTTTCTTTCTTTCTTTCTTTCTTTCTTTCTTTCTTTCTTTCTAACTAATCTATCTTTCTAACTAATCTATCTTTTTTCTTTCTTTCTTTATAACTAATCTATCTTTCTTTCTTTCTTTCTTTCTTTCTTTCTTTAATCTATATTTCTTTCTAACTAATCTTTCTTTCCTTCTAACTAATCTTTCTATCTTTCTTTCTAACTAATCTTTCTTTCTTTCTAACCAATCTATCTTTCTTTCTAACTAATCTTTCTTTCTTTCTAACTAATCTATCTTTCTTTCTTTAATCTATATTTCTTTCTAACTAATCTATCTTTCTTTCTTTCTTTCTTTCCAACCAATCTTTCTTTCTTTCTTTCTAATTAATCTATCTTTCTTTCTTTCTTTAATCTATATTTCTTTCTAACTAATCTATCTTTCTTTCTTTCTAACTAATCTTTTTATCTTTTTTCTAACTAATCTATCTTTCTTTCTTTTTAACTAGTATTTCTTTCCTTCTAACTAATCTTTCTATCTTTCTTTCCTTCTAACTAATCTATCTTTCTTTCTTTCTAACTAATCTTTCTTTCTTTCTTTCTTTCTAACTAATCTATCTTTCTTTCTCTTTAACTAATCTATCTTTTTCTTTCTTTATTTCTAACTAATCTATCTTTCTTTCTTTCTAACTAATCTATCTTTTTTCTTTCTAACTAATCTATCTTTCTTTCTTTCTTTAATCTATATTTCTTTCTAACTAATCTATCTTTCTTTCTAACTAATCTATCTTTCTTTCTTTAATCTATATTTCTTTCTAACTAATCTTTCTTTCTTTCTTTTTTCTAACTAATCTATCTTTCTTTCTTTCTTACTAATCTATCTTTTTTCTTTCTAACTAATCTATCTATCTTTCTTTCTAACTAATCTATCTTTTTTCTTTCTAACTAATCTTTCTTTCTTTCTAACTAATCTTTCTTTCTTTCTAACTAATCTTTCTTTTAGTGAAACCAATCTTTCTGTCTATCTAACTAATCTTTCTTTTCTTTTCTAACTAATCCATCTATCCGACTTCAAACTACTTTAAACTTCTTCAAACTCTCTGGTCCGGCTTTCTCAAGTCAACTTAAAGTTTGTCTCATAAATTTTTTTTCTAGTTATTATTGTTTATATATATATATATATATATATATATATATATATATATATATATATATATATATATATTGTCGTTGCTCTGTATTTGTGGTTCTTTGTGTGTTGTGTTTGTTTGTTGTCTGTCTGTATATTGACAAATGTATAATTGTATTTTTGGTTATTTTATTATTGTTCTTTTGTGATGGTTGTGATGTATTTTAGGACCCCCTCGAAAATGAGATGGTGCATCTCAAGGGGTTTATCCTAATAAATAAATTTACTACACAGGCACTTGGTTATACCTACTTGCTGAGTGGAAAACCATTTGGCAACTGACCGTGCATCCAGGGATTCATCAAATCTAGGTAGGGGGTATGCATCTTTTCAAATCTTAGAATTGAATTGCCTGTAATCCACACAGAGCCTCAAAGAGCCATCTTTCTTCTGGACCAAGACAATGGGTGAGGCACATGGACTGCAGCTCTCCCTAATAATCTGTGCTTCTAAAAGCGGCAGAATATGTGCCTTTACAGCCTCATACTGGGAAGGCGGTATTCTCCTATAACATTGTCTTACTGGGGCCTTATAAACTAATGGGATCTGGTGTTCTATTAAAGTAGTCGATTCCAACAATATTCCTAACAAAAATGGCCACCGTGGTGTGAGTGTGCTACAAGCTGCAGTCTGCTGCCACAATGATTTGCTTATTAAGATCATTGTGACATATTTTTCCACTTTTTGTGCAATGGTATAGTAAGAAAGGCAAACTAAACCAATCGTCAGCTCTGAACCATCTAGTTAGTGGACCACATCCTTCTCTTGAGTAAGTTGAAAGAGTCTGGTGTCTTAATGGGTGACGAGACAATTACTCTCCAAAGCATTTTGGACATGATGGGGCAAATGAAGCTTGATATGATTTCACACCTGGATGCCAATTTAACCAAAATAGATGGATCGCTTCAAATGTTCGGAGAACAGGTCATCGAGCATGAGCAGAGAGTCAGCTCAAACAAGGATGCTAACAGATCTGTTCGAAAGTGCTTGAAAAGGATAACACTGACCTGAAAGCATGGGCTTGAGGACGCTGAGAACCGAAGCAGACACTCAAACCTACAATGTGTTGGCATTGCAGAGAGGTCCGAGGCTAGAGATATCCATGGCTTCATGAGACATCTGATTTCACAACTCCTAGGTGAAGTGAATTTCCCCACTCCTCCGGTGATTGAGCACTGTCATCGTACAGGTATCCAAAACAACTCCAGAGCCAAGGGTCCAAGGCCAATCCTGGTAAAGTTCCATTATTTCCAGGATAAGCTAAAAATAATGAAACTATCCAGGGAGAATAAGGAGCCCCTACAGTATAAAGGAGCTTATGTCCTCATTTATCCAGACTTCTCTGTGGGTGTATATGTGCGTATGTGTGTGTTGTGTTTTGTAATGTGAAGAACAAGACCAGAGTAATTCCTTCAAGGCTTTTTATTCAACACGTCAAACATGTCTTTTCGAACTCCACACACTTATTCTTATTCTTCCTCAGTAGCACTTCAACACTTAAGCGTTACACTGCCATCTTGTGGTTAACTATGAACACGACATTCCCCTCTTACTTGAAAGATTCTTCATATCACAGATGTAGGGTATGGACGGGACGACGAGATCCATGAATCTTTAATTCTGAACATGTAGCTACAGTTGGTTCCCCTGAGCACTAATAAATGCACATTCCCTTTTTAAATCCAAAGCTTTTAGACTTTGACCTCCTGAATGTAAATTAAGACACATGACACTCTAAATTGCCAGGGCGGTGACAACGGATCTGGGTTTTAGAGTGCTTTTTGCCAGCATTTACGACTCTGCGATTCGTACCCGAAAACCCCCTCGCATTCCCCGAGTTTAGGTTCGAAGCCTCAAATCGATTATCACCACTCTCTCTCGGCAGAGAAAAGAATTCCAATCTCCCCTTCTCCTTCCAAGAGAGATTAGGCAGACCCACTCCAAAGAACATTCACTCCTAAAGACGCAATCATACACACACACACATTCACGAACTTTAACTGATTTCCTCATTTAAAGACATTTACTAAGATATATTTGATATATTATTATGTGTGTCTATTTTCCCAGTTTAGAGTGGTATAAATGTGATCGTATCGTAGTTCTAAATGAAATATAAATGCCTATATACATGCTTTTCAATGTATCTATCTCTTATAACCCTCTGTACATGTCGTGTTTGATACCTACGGGAACCCCTGGTAATTCCCAAACCAGTTATGTACCTGGACATTCCGTAAAATGTATGTGTAGCAATGTTCAGGGAAGAAGGAGGCGGGAACCGACGAACAATCAAAATATAATTTATTTAAAATAAAACAAACAAACGAAAATACCGCCAGCAGCCCCTCGCGGACGACTGCTGGCTACCGAAAATAAATATAACTAAAATAAAATACAAAAACAAAACACAACTAAAATACAGGCCTGTTCCTCTCTCGATCATCAACGTCGTCGCTCCTCCTTTATGCTTCCGCTCCTCCGTGAGAGATGCGAGACCGGTGTGCCTCACATGTGTTGCTCATTAGCAATCGCACCACCGGCCTCGCGCCGTTCTCTCACGTCCCTCGGCCGTCCTGTTCGCCACAGTATGATTGCATGTAAAACATTTCTCCGAAGGAAAAATGACCACTTGTAACACTGCCATAAACAAACATGCAAATTACCTCCTGACAAGACAAAGAAAACCCTCTCGAGCCAAAAACAGCGGAATCTCATTGGTTTGGTCCTCCAAAAGGAGGCGTAAACTCTTCACCTTAAAAGTCAGTACACAACGTTTGCTCTCTCTCTCTTATCCTCTTCACCTTCCGCTCCTCGCATCACCTGTAACTCCTTTGTGATCCTCCTCCGGGGATCTTTTTCTTTTGTTTGTTTAAGTTTTGTTTTTCCGTTCCGGATTCTGCAGTGTTCTTTTCCACGGACGAGTGGAAGGAACATAGCCTGAATTGTTTTTTTGGTAAACTTCAAGTCAACGGAGCTTTAAACCTTTGAAGTACGCACCTCAGACACCTCCGCAGACCACGTGACGATCCAGACGGAACACGCATCCTTATGCCTTCGAAGCAGCCACAACGATTAACTGTGCAAGTATTTCGTTTCATCAAGCTTTCAGCATTAAGATTGTGTTTTTCCGTGTTGTCTCTTAAAGGTTTAACTGTCCAGGTGAATTTTTCCAAACTGTGATCCTTACGGATCTCCTCTCTCTCTCTCTCTCTCTCTCTCTCTCTCTCTCAAACTCCCTGTTTCTTCCACTTCCAATCTCTTTCTGTGTTTTGTCCGTTATCTGTTTGTATATACATCTATCCCATGTAACGTTAGTAACTAACGTAGTTTTCATTTATTAAAGTACATTATATTCATTTATGGATTCTGTCGATCTCTTGCTAATATACAAGTCCCTTTAATGTACAATCCATCTACGTGCTTTAAAAGTATTACTTTAACTAGCAGGCTATCTGTGTAAAACAGGAAGGTTGTATTCATGGCCAGAAAATGCGTTTCCTGCAAATCTCTGAGATGATTTCGGTGTGAGAATTGATAAAGATCGCATGATCAGTTTGCTGGACAAACGGATTATCAGATCATAAATTAATTCCACAGGGACTATCCTTAGAGTTGATATATGATAGACCTAATTGATATATTAATATTTAATTGTAATCCGTTGTGATTAAGTATTGATATACAATTGAGCTAATTTTAACCTGTCTGTAAAATATAGTCTACATATGCAATTAATTATAATCCTTTGTGGTTAATTGTCTAGGTACATATATGAATGCAGATGCAGGGAACATAGTATCCCTTTTTGGGAGATTTAACATGTATAATTATCTGGTTCAAACCCGTATGAATAATGGTTAATTATGAATTCTTTATTATTGAATAAATTTTTCCCCAAAACCTGACCAGATGCTTTACACAGATTAGTGTTCAGAACCAAGTTTTAAAGTAACAAAATTACGTAACATTACTGTGTACTGTTATTAACCTTACAACACAACTTAACCAATGTAATTGACATTGTTTTACTAATTCTAATGCACAGTTTTATGTATTTTAGTAACTATAACTGTGCACAAGCTCACAACATAACCAAGACAGGATGCTTTTTTTTTCATGCATGTACAATTTTACTTCACTGTAAATCATATTCCTTCAACCACGCTGACGTTCTACGCACTCTACTACTCTTCCTAAGATTAAATGTCACTGGTGGCTGTAAGCTCTCATTCTGAGTGGTAACAGGGCCTGTAAAGCGAGTTAGTTTGGAATCATTCCATTTCTTTTTGTCACTCAGCACAAAGGTACTCTTTCCGATTTGTTGCTCAATGCTCAGGGGTGGTGAGAACTGAGAAACACCCTTTCTCACATGCCCAGGTTGTTTCACTCTCACCTGGTCTCCTGGTTTGAAAGTGTGGTACTTGGCACCACGTCTTTTGTCAGTGTACTCTTAACTCTTGAGCTGTTTGTTACTAACAGTCTCTTTCACTTAAGCACATTTGTCACTTTTGGGGCCAACAGGAAAAACATTCAGCTTTGTACACATTTTTCGATGATGAAGAAGCTCAGAAGGTGAAACGGCTGTAGTACTGTGTGGGGTAGCTCTGAAGCTTTGCAAGAACTCAGTCACTGCATGTTTCCATGGTTTCCCCATCTGTTCCGCAGAAAGGATGCATTCTTTCAGGACTCTATTCCACCGCTCCACAGCGCCATTGCCTTGTGGATAATACACGCTACTACGCATGTGACTTATTCCTCTCTCCTTTAAGAATGCTGCAAACACACTGGAGATGAATTGAGGCCCGTTGTCAGTCACAAGACCCTGTGGATTTCCCTCTCTACTGAAAACTGATTGGAGGAATGATGTGACCACCTCAGCAGTGACATTTGGAGAAAACGCTACCTCAGGCCACTTACTATGATAATCCACCAGACAAACGGCAAAACGGCAGTCCGAAGGTCCTCTCTCAAAAGGTCCAACGATATTGATCGCTAGTTTCTCCCATGGTTCAGACGGCAGACTGACAGGCTGAAGAGGAGCCGGTGCTGTTTTAGCCGATTTGTCATTCACTTGGCAAGTTAAGCAGGAAGAAACAGCCGACAGCACGTGAGCATCCATCTGAGGCCACCGGAATAATTCACGCAGCTGCTGTTCGGTTAGGACGATTCGCAAGCGCAGCTGGGTTAACTCTGGACAGGCTTCTGAAGCAGCTATGAAATCCTCAGCAGACAATGTAGGCAGCCCAGTAACGAAAGCAACCATTTCTGGTTCCACAGCACTATCATTTCCTGTCGGTAGTGGCAGCCTGGATAAACAATCTGCAGCACAATTAAGACGTCCAGGTCGGTAGATGACATCATATGTGTAGCAAAGCAAGCGTGCTGACCACCGGGCGACCCGCATACCGGCCCGGCCAATGCCTTTGGTTGCCAACAGTGTAGTGAGCGCAGAATGATCAGTTCTGAGCGTAAAGTGTCAAGCCCAATTAATGCCGCGTTCCAGGCAACCTGTAATCCGTGTTTTTCCAACCTTATACCCGTGAAAGTGCACTGGAACGGCAGTCAAACCCGTGTAGATCGATGTACTTCCAGTTACGAGTTCTGACGTCACATAGCCAACAATGGCAGCCCCTACGGATGCAGTGTTTCTGCCCTAGGTTTCTGCAGGCGGTACTTATCCGCAAATGTTATGCATTGTCAGCTGCTATTCTAGCAGTTTTCAGTCCATTGAGTGCAAGGATAAATTAATACCAAATACATTTCCAAACATACAAATAAAGTAAAATAAAAGGTATAACAGCTTATCTTGCCTTATGCGCCGTTTTTCCTCCTCCGTTTCCCTCAAATAAACAAGGTGAAATTATTAAATTATTGCAAATGCACATAAGCCCGTACGGTCCGCCATGCTGGTTTGTTTACATCTAGCTACTACAATTCCTTGCGCTCAGGTAGTTTGGCGTGACTGGCCTGGAATGCTACAAAGTCGTTAGTCGTGGTTTGAAGTTGTGATTTACGTGCTCAAAAACCTGCCTGGAACGCAGCATAAGAACATACATGTTTATGGAACTTTATGACTTTTAGATTTTTTTTTTAATGAGTAAAAGTGGAACCTTAAACCTTGTGATATTTTTTTGTAAATTTATATTTTGTTTGTAAAAAATGTGTAATTTTTTTATTGCAGTGACATTCAAAATACGAACTTTATGAACTTTATGAAATGATGCACAATTGTAGTTTAAGTTCGCGCTGAAACTATATTTACCTTTTTTAAATAATCCATTAAACCTGCTGAGAAACGATGGCGTGAACTATACTGAGCAGTTCGACACGCGCATACCCGGGAAAGTCATTAACATTCATGTAGGCTCCGCCCAATGCCTCTACAGATGCACAACGCAATTTTGCGCACATTTCACGGTGCACTTGGTGCAAAAGGGAGAGCGCGCGAAACTTGTCACTTGAAAGCGGAAAACAGTGTTTGAGATTCGTAGCAGTAGATTCAAGCAGCTGTGGTTATGTAAGGATGGCTGGCGCGAAACAGACGTTCCGAAGCTTTGCGAGATCCCGAAGCAAAGATGATTCGAAACACTGATCCGAAGCGTGATTCAAAACACCCACGTCACGTGACAACGGCTAAATGAAGCGTCTAAGTGTTTCATCAGGTGGAGTGCTCCGCCGAATCAGGGTTTCATTGATTGCTCGGTTCGGGAACAAATCACACAATCACACAGTATAAAAGTTTTGTTAACGCATTGTCATATCGTGGGTTTTTGTGAGAGGAGTTTGGTTTTGAGATAGCGGATTTTTGGTGATATAGTGACATTTATAGTGCGATTTGTTTAGTTATATTTAGGATTTAATTTACATTTACACATTGACTTAGAGACACACAGAGTACATATAGTGACACATTAATGGATGCATTGATAGAAATATATATATATATATATAGAGAGAGAGAGAGAGAGAGAGAGAGAGAGAGAGAGAGAGAGAGATTAATAGATAGATACATATATTACAGATACATATAGATTATTAGATAGATAGATAGATAGAAATGGAGGCTCCACAGAAGAGATGCCGTACATCTATGGTGTGGGAGCATTTCCATTTGGAAACCCCAAATAAAGTGAGATGTGTGTATTGTGATCGGCAGCTAGCCTACTGCAACAAAACATCATCCGTGATGCTCCATTTGAGGAGCATTCATCCTGCCATTCTGCAGGGTGCAGAGGATGGTAGTGTTCCCCCTGTACCAAGGCCTGCTACTGACACTGCTGGACCCAAGGTTTAAAAATGTGGCTTTTGGAAATCCTGCCAAAGCCCTGGATGCTGAAAAGCACATCACACTGGAGTGTGCTTCACTGATGCGTTCAAACACAACTCCTGGTGAGTTTCAGTCTGTTATCTTATGTAATGTGATTTATGAAATTTATACTTCATATGTGTTGTCAGTTTATGATTTGTTACTAATTGCCGTTTTCTTTTAATTCAGAACCACAAATGTCAACATCAGGCCCATCATCAATCAACACCAGTTGAAACACAAGACAGTTTATGGGAACATTTTGACAATCGTATCCGTGAGACCCAGATGATACACAATCCTACAGCTGATGCCACAGTGGAAGTGAAAAAATACCTCAGCGATGCGTATTTGCCCAGAACTCATGATCCTCTTACTTACTGGAAAGAGAGAGCAGTAATCTTTCCTCATTTGTATGTCCTAGCTAAAAAATATCTTTGTATGCCAGCAACAAGTGTCCCTTGTGAGAGAATTTTTTCAAAGGCTGGAGAAATTATCTGTAAAAAAAAGAAGTAGGCTGAGTCCTTCAACAGCAGAGAAATTAATATTTTTGAATAAAAATCTGAGACATTGAAGAAAGGGAGACATTGTGGCTTGATTTATTTTTATTAATATTCATTTTTCATGACCAAAATCACATTATGCAATGTGAAGAGACTACAGGTTACAAGCTTCATATATTACAAAAATACAATAATAAAAACAAAAACCAACACATTTTTTTATTAGCTCTTAAGGTTGTTTCAGATCAACACCTGCAAGTGACCACTAGGTGTCACCGTGGAGACGGGTTTCGGATTGATTCGAAGCCTCGAAACAAAATGGCACATTTGCTTCGACTGTTTCTTTGCTTCACGAAGCCTCGATCTGCCCATCACTATGGTTATGTACTTGTGTTTGTGCTAGAAATATATACAAGACATTTGTGAGAAAATATTCTACAAGTGTGCAACTCTCATTGGATTAATTCACATACTGATTTGCAGATGAGCAAAATTTCTCCCTGACTTCTATTTGTTCAGAAATTTCTTTCTGTGTCTTACCCTCTTGCTTGAGGGTGTCAATGATGGCCTTCTAGACAGCAGTCAGGTCGGAAGTCCATGATTGCGGTTTTGAGTAATGAAACAGGCTGGGAGTTTTTAAAAGCCTCAGGAATCTTTTGCAGGTGTTTAGAGTTAATTAGTTGATTCAGATGATTAGGTTAATAGCTCGTTTAGAGAACCTTTTCATGATATGCTAATTTTTTGAGATAGGAGTTTTGGGTTTTCATGAGCTGTATGCCAAAATCATCAGTATTAAAACAATAAAAGACCTGAAATATTTCAGTTGGTGTGCAATGAATCTAAAACATATGAAAGTTTAATTTTTATTATTACATTATGGAAAATAATGAACTTTATCACAATATGCTAATTTTTTGAGAAGGACCTGTATATGTGGCAGAGGATGGCTGTCAACAATCAGGGCCTTATTTGGCTCACCCAGATCAACACAGAGATGTATTTTACCACCTTTCTTGGTGGTGACAACAATAGGTGAAATCGATTTTTTCAATTATGCCATTTTGCAATAATGAGTCCAGTTTTGCAGAAACAGCTTGTCGCACAGAGAATGGAAGTCGACAAAGCTTCTGTCGAACTGGAGTAGTGTCAGGTTTAACTGTAAGCTTATGAACAAACCCTTTCACGCACCCCACAGAAGTATCTGGAGCAGGAATAGTTTCGCCAACAACTGCATGTAGTTTGTCAGGTGCAGTAACAGTACCAAAATGAAAAGAACAGTTCAAAGCTCGAATCAAGTCCATGCCCATCAAAGCAGAGCCACCTTTCACAACGTAAAAACAAGCAGTGGTTACCTTTTTATTCAGTGAGACGTCCGCATGTAAACATTCTAGTACTGGAATATCTTCTTTCAAGTACGTGACCAATTTCACTTTAGGAGCGGTAAGAGAACAATCCGAAAAGTGTTGTTTGTACACAGCCACAGGCAGGATTGACACCGAAGAGCCCGTGTCCAGGACTGATTCAGTCTCAACAGAAGCACCATTTGGCGTTGTAACATGAACATTGCATAAAAGTTTGTCTGCAGAAGTATTCACAGTTTCAGTCAAAAGAACAACCACTTCAGGGACCACTTCCTGAACATCCTTAGAAGAACGGCAAACTTTAGAAAAATGTCCGGTCTTACCACAAGTACGGCATTTGGCTCGAGCAGCTGGGCAATCGGCAGCATTAGCCAGATGATTTGTAGCTCCGCAACGGTAACATGCGCGACTCGCCCGCTGTGTAGTATCAGCCACAGATTTTGTTCTGTTAGAATGTTCAGCACGCTTCTTCCGATAAAAGGGTTTTTGAAGCCACGGCATGAACTGAACTTTGTGTCGTGAGCATGTCTGAATTCGAGAGCGCTTGTTCCACCTGACACGCAATAACAATAGCGGTGTCCAGGGTCAGTGTTGGTTCCAGCAGGAGTCTGTCTCGCACTGCTGGGGCAAACGATCGTTCGATCAGCTGATCGCGCAGCATTTCACTCTCCATATCACCATAAGCACATGATAACGATAATTCCCGCAAAGCAGACAGGAACTGTGAAATGGTCTCTCAGCACGTTGAGAACACTGGCGAAAGCGATGTTGAGCGACCACAACGCTCACCTTCGGAACAAAATGATCCTCCAACGCTGCCATTGCCTCTGCAAATGTAGTTCCAGTATTAGGCAACGTGTAAAACAGCCTCTGGCCTTCAGTACCCAAGCTGTGTAATAGAATAGCACGTTTCCTGGCATCAGGCCATGAGTCTCCTGTCGCATTAATAGCAAGCAAGTACTTTTCAAACATTTTCCGTCAAGTATATTTATATAGCGCTTTTCACAATATAGATTGTATCATATTTAGTGTGTGTTTTGTGGCCTTATTTCAGAAACTTTAATTTTTAGTTTTTCAATAACTATGCATAAACAACATTCTCTCAAAAATACAAACATGTACATGCATGTTGCTCACATATTATGGTAGCCCTGTTTGTGCTATATAGAGTGAATTTACACCTTTGCTATTGACATGTTTATAAATAACTGAAAAAAGCACAAATGTCAGTGCATGTCAAAACATCCCAAGGGCCCCAAAAACACCTTGGTCCCCATAGGGTTAAGGGAAGTGTTCCCAGTTCCGGCTGACCTAATCTATGCAGCCTAACATTGAATTATAGAAGTCTATAATGTATTAGGTAGGTAACAAAAGGAATCGCAGGCTCTCCACTGCATGGCAGACAAGATGCAGGCGTAGGCACGGAAACCATCGTCACCAGTTTGTTGTGTTTTGTAGTATGAAGAACAAGACCAGAGTAATTCCTTCGAGGCTTTTTATTCAACACATGTCAAACATGTCTTTTCGAACTCCACACACTTATTCTTATTATTCCTCAGTAGCACTTCAACACTTAAGCATTACACTGCCACTTTGTGGTTAACTATGAACACCACAATGTGTTTGTTTTGCTCTCCTATTGCCCTCCTCATCACCTGCCCTACTGCAATATACTATAACCTGCGTTGATGCTTTATATCCATTTTTGCTTTCACATCATGTGTATATTTATATTTATCTAGGAGTAATACCTTCTAATACTAAAGGTTTACTTGTTATTCACTTGAACATTAGGAGTTTGCCATCTAAAATTTACATATTAAAAGCCTGGCTCACTTATAATAAACCACATATAATTACTCTTTCTGAAACCTGGTTAAACAGTGATATTTCTGATGATGAAGTCAAACTTGACAATTATGTTCTATTCAGGAAAGACAGGGGCTCAAGAGGTGTGGGCCTTTTAACATATGTATCTTCAAATTTGACTGCAGAACTTGTAGTGCCAAGTGAGAATCCCCAGCACTTTGAAGGCCTCTTTGTTAAAATTATTTTTCATGAAAATAAACTACTTATCATAGGAAATATCTATAAACCTCCATATGCTCCTGCTGAAACCACTGAATGTATCCTGTCTACCATTAATTCTTTAAATGGTGCTAGTGAAAAAATTATATTAGGTGATTTTAATTCCAATTGGCTAGTTCACTCTTCTTATAAAGACCCCAATATCTTTAACGGCATAAATTTAACTCAATTCATAACTGAACCTACCAGAGTTGGTCCTAGCTCCTCTTCCTTGCTCGTCTGGATTCTAGTTTCTCATCCTGGCAGAATCTTAAAATCTGGGGTATTACCTGACTCTCTAGTGACCATTCTATTTTTATTTTTTTTGTATCTGGAAAATCAAAATGCCTCATCCTAAATTAATCAGAGAAAGGAAATCAAATAATATTAATCCTGAACACTTTATTGAAGATATACTAACATAAATTGGGAGAGATTTCAGTTAATTCCATCAGTTGAAGACGCATTTTTTCAGCTAATAGATAAACATGCTCCATGGAAATCAATCAAAGTTAAGGGTCGACACTTACCATGGATCAAAGGAGATATCATACGCTTATTCAAACAAAGAGATAAAGCATGAAAAAAATGTCACACATCAAATGATCCTGCTGATTGGGATGCTTACAAAGAATTAAGGAATAGATGTAAAACCAATACTAGAAATGCCAAAGCAAATTATTATAATGACTGCTTATCAACTGATTTTAAGAATCTGTAAGAAAAAATGAAGTGGACGTCGAAGATCTCAAAAATGAAGTTTATTACAGCATAGCAGTTTGCAAGGTACAAGAAGCACCTTGGGTTCACCGGCGTCAGAATGAACCCAGAACATCCAAATCTTAAACCTTTTATCGTGTTACAGTTTACAACTCTTAATGTAAATGAAGTTGCCCTTGTTGTAACAGCTGTGGTCTGTATGTTAATGAAGTTGAGACACCCCACTGTCTGAGAAGGTTCTCTGTGTCCCACACCCAGTCCCTTTCTACAGTTGACTACCATTTGCTCAGGGTGTGCTCAACCCAAATTGTGAAGAAACAATATAACTTACTTCACTTCCTTCATCTCTATGATAATTAAGCCATTATGGGGATAAGCTCATTCTAAAATATATTTTGGAGTGGAATCTGAGTCGAGGCAGACTACAATTTCTTACAAATCCAAAGCAATTCTGGAAGAAAATCAATTCTATAACCAATAAACCCACAAAAAGCCTTTTTTCTCATATCAGAGTAAACAATGAAACTATTAGCTAACCTTCACTAATTGCAGAGGCCTTCAGTCAGCATTTCTCCACAACTGGCAGTTCTTTTTCCTTTCCTTCTCACTCTGATTTTTCCTTGACCCAGAACAGGTGCAATATATCCGTCTGCTTCAATACTATTACTCCAGCTGATGTTCAGCAGGTTATTGATGGCATAAACGTATGCAGTGCTGGCCCAGATGGGCTGGAGATCAAGTTCTATAAACTCGCCTCTTGTGATCTATCATTCCCACTGGCTGATATATTGAATTTATCATTGGCAACTTGTGAAACACCCCCTGATCATGGAATTGCGCCAGAGTAACTCCTCTTAATAAAGGAGGTGATATCACAGACATTAACTAGATGAAAAAGTTTGTTAGCAAACTTTAAGTTGGCTTGAAAAAGCCTAGCCAGAAAGTTTGAAGGCAATACAGTCCAAAAGAAAGAAAGACAGAAAGAATAGTTAGAAAGAAATAAATAAAAAAGAAAGTAAGTTTAGGTAGAAAGAAAGAAAGAAAGAAAGAAAGAAAGAAAGAAAGAAAGAAAGAAAGAAAGAAAGAAAGATTAGTTAGAAAGAAAGAGAGGGAGATTAATTAGAAAGAGAGAGAAAGATTAGTTAGAAAGAAATAAATATTGATTAGTTAGAAAGAAAGAAAGAAAGATAAATTAGTTAGAAAGAAAGAAAGAAAGATTAGTAAGAAAGAAAGAAAGATTAGTTAGAAAGAAAGAAAGAAAAATAAAGATTAGGTGAAAGAAAGATTAGTTAGAAAGAAAAAAGATAGATTAGTTAGAAAGAAAGAAAGATAGATTAGTTAGAAAGAAAGAAAGATTGATTAGTTAGAAAGAAAGATTTCTGATGACATTGAACATATTGTTAATACATTTTGTATATTGTATACAAGTTGTATGTCATAAAAAAATTTAATCTCTGTATGTTTTGCGAAAAAAAGAAAGAAATAAAATAAAGTAGAATTTTGAGCTGTAAGCAAAGAGTATAGAAGAACTATAAAAAAGTATAATATTACAATATAATATTATTTTATATATACTATTTTATAAATATTATTTATATATACAATATATTACAATATTATTTTAATATTATAGTTTATTTATAAAAAATATCACGTCCCAGCCGGGTTCGTCACTTATTTGGTTCCCCCGGAAACATCCGTTGTGGTCTGTTACTTGCAGCGCGTTTCTGTATTTGGTTGTGTTGTGAGCTTTTGCAGCGTGTTTCTGTATTTGTTGTGTTGTGAGTATTTGGAGTACACGTGTGTTGTGAAACTGATGAAGATGTTTTCTTTAATTTGCGGGTGTTTTTTTCAATTTGCATGCGTTTTTTTTCTTTTTGCATGCGTTTTTTTTCTACTTGCATGCGTTTTTTTTCTATTTGCTCTCTCGGCCACCGTACCTGACTGGTCCGTGTCCTATCCTATCCCTGTTGGTGGGGGAACAACTTTATAGTGTGACACTAAGTCCACGTTTTATTTCCCTGACACAATACTGCAACTAATACACAACTCACTGTAACTAATCTTTCTTTCTTTCAAACTAATCTTTCTTTCTTTCTTTCTTTCTTTCTTTCTTTCTTTCTTTCTTTCTTTCTTTCTTTCTTACTAATCTTTGTCTCTTTTTTTCTAACTCATATTTATTTATTTATCTTCCTTTCTAACTAATCTTTCTTTCTTTCTATCTTTCTTTCTTTCTAACTAATCTTTCTTTCTTTCTAACTGTTGTGTTGCAAATTTATTAAATGTTTAATTTAGGTTCCAATACAATAGTACCTGTATATAAACTGAGAAAGTTTAGTAGACTGAATTTAACATTTGAGTTATAAATTATTATTATATCAGCTGAGATTCCTGCCAGTCATGTTCTCTCTATTGTAAGATGAGTCAGATTACTGAGACTCCCACCCTTTGTCTATTAATGGCTCTTGGACCCCTGGCCCAGTCATGACTAGTTAGGCTAATTGGATCATTTAAATGACACTTATGCTGATGAGATCAGGAAATCTCTGTAAACGAGCTGATTCATTTACATGCCACCTCTCTGTAGGTCCCTCCCCCTTGTGATGTACAATGTACAATGTCTTAGACAAGAGTTCGATGACTACAGCGCTGTGAGTCTTGATGACTGCAGCTACCAACAGCTCGTGTTCTCAACGAATCCTGCTGAAGATACAACCGAGTATCCTGGTCTTCGCTTCTGAGTTCCCTACACTTTCGAAGAAAAAGTTCACAACATACGGTAACTAATCTTTCTTTCTTTCTAACTAATCAATCTTTCTTTCTTTCTAACTAATCTTTCTTTCTTTCTAACTAATCAATCTTTCTTTCTTTCTAACTAATCTTTCTTTCTTTCTAACTAATCTTTCTTTCTTTCTAACTAATCTTTCTTTCTTTCCTTTTCTTTCTTTCTTTCTTTCCTTCTTTCATTCTAACAAATTTTCCTTTCTTTCTTTCTTTCTTTCTTTCTTTCTTTCTTTCTTTCTTTCTTTCTTTAACTAATAATCCATTCTTTTCTTTATACTAAGGTAGATAATTTGATAAATTAGTTAAGATAAATTAGTTAGAATGAAAGATTAAAGATAGAAATAAGTCTTTCTATCTTTTTTCTTTCATTCTAACTAATTTATCTTTCTTTCATTCTTTCTTTGTAACTTATATATTTTTTCTTTCTAACTAATCTTTATTTAAAAGAAAAAGATTATTTAGAAAGAAAGATTAGTTAGAAAGAAAGAAATATTAGTTAGAAAGAGATAAAGATTAGTTAGAAAGAAAGAAAGATTAGTACAAAAGAAAGAAAGATTAGTTCGAAAGAACAAAAGTTTAGTTTGAAAAGAAAGAAAGATAGATTAGTTCGAAAGAAAGAAAGATTAGTTTGAAAGAAAGAAAGATTCGTTAGAAAGAATGAAAGATTAGTTAGAAAGAAAGATTAAAAATAATTAAAAGAAAGATTAGTACAAAAAGACAGATTAGTTAGAAAGAAATAAAGATTAGTTAGAAAGAAAGATTAGTTAGAGAAAAAGAAAAGTTAGAAAGAATTATTAGTTAGAAAGTAAGAAAGAATATTTAGAAAGAAAGAAAGATTAGTTAGAAAGAAAGGAAGATTAGTTAAAAAGAAAACAAGTAAGATTAGTTAGAAAGAAAGATAGATTAGTTTGATAGAAAGAAAGATTAGTTAGAAAGAAAGAAAGATTAGTTAGTAAAGATTAGTATAGATAGATAGATAAGTTAGAAAGAAAGATTAGTTAGAAAGAATGATAGATAGATAGATAGATAGATATAGTTAGAAAGAGATAGATAAATAGAAAGAAAGAGATAGATAGATTAGTTAGAAAGAAAGAATAAATAGATAGATAGATATAGATAGATAGATAGTTTATTATACAAATAGAATGGTAGTTTAATTGAATCAAGAGCTTCAGTGAGTTTAGATTTGAGTTTTTTTGTTGTGCACTACTGGGCCACCGTAGCCTTGGCTCAATTTGAACATTCTGCAATGAAAATCTATGGGATTTTTATGGTTTTTAATATTAATTTTTTAGACAACTGAAAGTCAAATCAGTCTGAAAAGATATAGCAGAACTCACCACTCGGTTCCTAGGGTGTTGTGCATGATTGTATACGAGCCAACAACCATATCTGTACAATGTTCTGATGCTGAGATATGGCTTATTCATGTTGTTCAGGTGGTTGCTAAGGTGTTCTGGGTGTGTGCTGGAGTAGTTTTCTCTCCCTCCACCAGGAGGCGTTGTAGTTGTTACAAGTGTTATGTTTAACCTTTACTAGCATGAGAGCTAGAAATACAGCACACAGAAATATGACTGACAGCAGAATCCACTTCTGACGTGATCTACGTTTTTCCTTTGTTGTCTTACAGAAAGCATTGCTTGTGAGTATTTTATGTTTAATATGAGTATTGAAAACAATATTTGTGAACATTTTTGTTAAACAAGATTATATTTGATAGTTTTTAGTTTTGATGAATATTAGTCAGACTTTGCATAGTTATATGTAAACATACATTAGAATACATGCTGTTTATTTGTTTCTTTTTGTAGTTTCACTCTGTCGATTATTGAAGGATACGTCAATAAAAAGACATCACAACTGTCAATTGTCGAGGAGTTTATCTATATAGGTTTTGCAAAATGGTTGCTAGGGTACTCTGGTTGCTAGGGAGTGGCTTGGCAGCTGCCAATCATGAAACTCCAAAGGCTGCTTGTCAGTATGAATGATATAAACCAACTTCCATGCCTCTGTGACATTCAGAATGGAAGATATCCCTCTATGGATTTTGGTTGCTAAGGTGCTTGACAATGGTTGCTAGGGAGGGGCTAGGAAGTGTTGAGGTGATTCATGATTGGCTGTTTGCTGCACCGAGTCAAACGAGACCACCCTTGTGTTTCTATGACACTTCTATCCGGAGATATCCCTTTGATCTCTTTCATTAGAAGTCTATGGGACTTGGTGCTAAGGTGCTCTAAATGGTTGCTAGGGCATGGCTTGATAGCTTCAAAATGATCCTGAGAGACTGATTGGTCGTCTGAGTAAAATGAGCCCGCCCCCTTGTCTCTATGACACTGTGATCCAGAGCTATGTTCAATACAATATCCCAATGCAATTTACCATAGTAGGAGAAACACATGCGTTTCATGGACAGACAAAGTCAATGGGGCAACTTTGGGCAGCTCCTGCCCCCTTTGTGCAACTTTTACCCCGTTTTGAGGTATACTCTTACAGAGCCTGCCAGCCTCTTAAAATATGGCAAATCACACGTTTCTGCGAAATCCTCGCTCGGAGCTGTGACTGGTCAAAATTTGTCGCAATGTTAAGTCTATGGGTTTTTTTGGGCCGTTTTTCACCCCTGGGGCGAACATTGTACCCATTATCGCTTATAAAAATCATAGCACACCATTCCCAAATAATCCGCACGATTTGACGCCTCATTCGTGGGTCTGTGACAAAAGCTGCGGGACAAGTTACGCACCAAACTTTCGGCGGAATAAGAATTTACAGAAGAAAATGTGAATTGGTGCTTGCAGTGGCAAAACTCGCCACTCAGTTGCTAGGGTGTTGTACATGATTGCATACGAGCCAAAAAACTTGTCTGTACGATGTTCTGGTGCTGAGATATGGCTTATTCATGTGTTCAGGTGGATGCTAGGTGGTTGCTAGGGTCTTCTGGGTGGTTGCTATGGTGTTGCTTGGTGATTGCTAGGGTATTTAGGGTGGTTGCTATGGTGTTACTGCATGGTTGCTAGGGGATTTCTAGATGGTTGCTATGGTGTTGCTAGGTGGTTGCCAGGCAGTTGCTGGAGTGTTCTAGGTGGTTGCTAGGCGGTTGCTAGGGTATTCTGGATAGTTTCTATGGTGTTCCTAGGCGGTTGCTAGGGTATTCTGAATGGTTGCTAGGGTGTTCTGGGTGGTTGCTATGTGGTTGCTAGGGTGTTCTGGGTGGTTGCTAGGGCGTTGCTAGGCGGTTGCTTTGGTGTCCTGGGTGGTTGCTATGGTGTTGCAAGGCGTTGTCAAGCTACCGGTTTAACCCCTTTTCAGTGTGTCTTAGGGTTCCAACCACCTCTGTTCCCGTGATCGAGTGAGCCCACTGACCTCCCTGCAGTGGACGCTTGGCTCCGTCGCAGTGAGGACACCTGGAACACTGCCCATGTGCACCTGCAAGAGCCGTTCACCAGTTCCAACACCAAGCAGATCGGAGAAGGCGTGGTGGACCTCTCTACAGATCTGGCCAATGGGTGTGGCTGTCCACTCATGATCTCCCCCTTAAAGGGGTCGCACACCGGACGAGAAGCTCAGCGCCGCGCCATATCTTTTAAATTCGAACACATTATTCTCTATGAGTGTACACACACCGGCGGCGCCATTCGGCGTTTGTCTCAAATTGTCGTTAACATACTGACTTCACCCTGTGCTGCAATATACATTTAGTTTAACATTCCTAATTTATAAAAATAAATAAATAGCTGTCATTATAAATAACATTATGTTACAAAGAAATAAATTGTCAGTTAAGTATAAGATAAAAAAAGAATATATCAAATAACTTGTTTGTTTAAAGCTTTGAGCTCGCGCGAATAGAATGTGCGCGTCCGGTGTGCGATACCTAGAGTTGTCCAAGACGTGGCGCGACACGGCGCTGAGCTTCTAGTCCGGTGTGCGACCCACTTTAGACTCCCATGCAAAATGCTCTGTCACGAAGCGCTCTATAACACCTCCCTCTGGCGTCATCAGATCACTCTCCCCTGAATATTAGGACTGCACTTCCCATCACCCCCTTCACCATCTGATCACCATCCATCCCTGCCCCATCATCATCACTGTCACCTGTGCACACTCAGACTCCTTTATCTGGCCCCTTCTCCCCATGTTCATTGGGAAGTCTTGTTTTGCCCTGCAGACATTTCCAAGCATTCCTGAGCATTTCCTAATTTCCCTGGTTTTCCTGGTTCCCTGATCTTTGCCTGTTCTCTGGACACTGTGTACGAATGTTTGCTGCCTGCCTCGACCTCAGCCTGTTTACGACCATGAGTTCACTGTCTCTATTTCATTGTCTGCCTGAGATTTATGTCTACTTCTCTTTGTCTTCTCGTGTGTTTAAATAAACTGCTGCAAATGGATCTGAACGCCTCTGACTCCTCGTTTCAAGGACAAGCTTTAAGTTGATTGGTCATCAAGCTCGGTCTGGTTTTAATTACTTTTGTCATTTATGATGTTGATTTGAATTACTTTCTGGATCAGTTTAAGTATTTATGTAAATTGGATTGTGGAGGTGTAGAACACCGTCCGCCATGGGTTGAGATAAACGAAAATGTTATAGATTTGATGGCATCAACAAAGTGACATATTGGCTAAATCAACATGAAAATATAGCTGCGAGCAGCGATTGCGGGCCCAAGCCGGTGGCACCGCCGCCCCGGTGCCTTTAGGGTTATTGTGCACGACGTGCAAAAACGTAACCCCGCTTTGACTGTTGAAAAGAAGTGTGCTGTAGAGCAGCATCAGTGTGGGCTCTGCAAAAGTGCGTATCCAGGGCACATATAAACCACAAAGTATGACTGAGCAACCTTCTGAAACCTAAATTGAAAAATGAGAAAGCCTACGGTCTCATGGATTTAACAGACACATGAAATAAGTACACAAGACCGAAAATTCATATGAAGTGTGCCAATTGGGGACAGGGCCTATGATCGTGAACCACAATAGCCACATATATGAGATCATTTAAATTTAGAATAATTTTTAGGTCAATATGTTTTGCAGCACTTAAATGTGTAAATCCAGAAGCCCAGTATTTATCTGGAGGTCTTTGTCCTTTGCCTGTCAACCTAGTTTGTCTCTGCCTTTTCTGTTCTGCCCTGTTTGCCATTGTTCACCCTGCCTGTCTTGACCATTCTTAATAAAAAGCTGCAAATGGATTCCCCTGGCCTGACCCTGCCTCGATACAACACATATGCTGCATCTGCTCGCTATCTGCCGAACGCCTCTGGTAGTTCCGCTTCAGCACTGATGATGTTGTAGGAAGAGTGCGCTCTGGTTGGTCTGGATTATTAGGAAATTTTTATTTTATACAGAAATAAGTTATTTATAATCCATATATATACATATATATATATATATATATATATATATATATATATATATATATAGATAGATAGATAGATAGATAGATAGATAGATATACATATATAAAGACACAGAGAATATTACTTGCCTTACCTGTTTAGTAAAATGAAAAAAATAAAAATAAATAACTAGGGAAACTGAGATAATTATTCTGATTTGATGATACACTCAAAATATTACACAAGCAATCGTTTAAATGTAATGATATTCAGAACAGAACAAGAATTTTAAAAAACTATAAACAAGAAGTAACCGAAATAATGTAAAGCGAAAGTGAAAGTAAGTGGTGTTGGTCTCACGTAACTCTCTCATTAGAATCAAACTGTTTCAACATTTGTGATGTATTTGGATGCTAATTTTTTCTTTATTATAGGCTTTGTACTTCACTCACTTTCCAATATGTGTGTGTGTGTGTGTGTGTGTGTGTGTGTGTGTGTGTGTGTTTGGTGTGTGTGTGTGGTTGAGGTGTGGGTGCGATTGAACTGTTACACATAAAAACATACTCCGTCATTTTGTTCATCGAGGACGTAAATTCAAACTGCAAAGTGTTTATTTATATGTATGTACACTCACAATAAAACACAAAGTGCTTTTGTCAAACTATAAACTCAAACTGTAACCTACAACTGTCCCCCAACCAAAATCTCACCCACACACACCAACACCCACACACACAGTTTAAAAGCAAAAAATATTTATCCAACCTCGTTTAAAAACAGTCTGTGAGTGCCATCTTTTGGACATTCATCATATTGCATTGGTTTTAATTTCTTGTCCTCAAACAGAGCACTGATCTGTTTATTTTTAAGTTACACATTCTACATTGATTAAAATAGAAAATCAAATGTGTTTTTTTTTAATGGTAGTATTATTTTATACAATAATTTATAAATGTGATGAGAATAAATGTAGTGTGCATAAAATTTTTAAGGAAAACATTGATCTAATATAGCACATTAAAGAGAGAGAGACGGAGGAGCGGGCGCGATTGAACTGTGTGTGTGTGTGTGTGTGCGTGTGTGTAAAAGGGGCGCGATCGAACTGTGTGTGTGTGTGGGAGAGAGAATAAAATTTTTAAGGAAAAAATATTGATCTAATATAGCACATTATTGATCTAATATAGCACATTAGAGAGAGAGAGAGAGAGAGAGAGAGAGAGAGAGACAGAGAGAGAGAGACAGAGAGAGAGAGACAGAGAGAGAGAGAGAGAGAGAGAGAGAGAGAGAGAGAGAGAGAGAGAGAGAGAGAGAGAGAGAGAGAGAGGCGCGGGCGCGATCGAACTGTGTGTGTGTGTGTGTGTGTGCGTGTGTGTGTGAGAGAAAAGCGCGGGCGCGATCGAACTGTGTGTGTGTGTGCGTGTGTGGGAGAGAGAGAGGCGCGGGCGCGATCAAACTGTGTGTGTGCGTGAGACAGAGAGAGAGGCGCGGGAGAGATCGAACTGTGTGTCTGTGTGTGTGTGTGTGAGAGAGGGAGAGAGAGAGAGAGAGAGAGAGAGAGAGGCGCGGGTGCGATCGAACTGTGTGTGTGTGTGTGTAATACAGGTAATAAATGAATAAAAGTGCGTATAAATACAATTTTGGACACAAGAGGGCAGTATGGCCCCATGAATGACTTTGTGTTTAAACTATCACCCGAAGATACCCCCTCCCCCTCCCCCTCCTCACACAGACACACACACACACACACACACACATACAGAATGGCAGGGTGCATTCTCTCTGTCAGAGAGAGGGAGAGAAAATTCTCAGAATCCACATTCAAACTACAATATCTGACTTTCTGTTTGTCTGAGCTAATGACAATAAATTAGAAAGTTGTTCGGCTTGACGAGAACAATATACACGCAGAGTTTTGTAACTGTAGATAAAATTAACTAAGTTATAACACACTTTATGTGTCCTTTTTTAGTCATAAATTCATTTCCTCGCCACGGCCAAACCGTTCAAGATATCAAAAATCCGTTCGCAATTTAGCATCCTCAATGTCTTGACTTCACGCTAACCGAGTTTTGTGGTGTTTGGATTAATTCTCTAGGAGAAGTATATCAAAAATAAAATCATGCATTTTCCAAACAACCCATAATAGCTGACTTCCGGTTGAGCTGTCGTAAAACTTAGAGCACAAAAGTTGTTCGGCCCGATGAGATCTATAAGTGTACCGAGTTTCATATTATTACGAGCAAGCATGTTTGATATATGGACAAGTGTTCGAATCCCGTTCCAGGGGGCGCTGTCGAGCCCCCCTGCCACGCCCGGGTACCATCTTCAGCCCGGCCCTGATGGCCGCGGGTTCTGACCCGTGTGCAAAGTTTCAAGAGTTTTCGAGCACGTTAAGGGCCCCAAAACCTTGAAAAACTAAAATAAAAGTATTCTCACTCAGCAGACAAACCCCCCTCCCCTCAAACACACAGAGAGACGTAGGGTCAGAGAGAGGGGAAGAGAAAATTCTCCAAAACATCCACATTCAAACCAAAATATCTGACTTCCTGTTGGTCTGAGCTAATAAGTGTAAATTAGAAAGTTGTCCAGCTCGATATGAACATTATACATACTGAGTTTTAAGATTGTAGATAAAAGTATAGACCTAACTCCCCCTCTTTTGTCAGAAGATGGCGCTACTGAGCCCCGGCACCACGCCCGTTTCTGAAACTTTGCACATGTCTACTGGCTAATAAATGTGATGTGTCTATCGAATTTCATGCAATTTCAAGTATGCTAAGAGTCTCAAAAGCATCAAAAAAGAATCTTAAAGTTTGATGCGTTACCACGGCAACAGTATCTAAGATATCAATAATCCTTTCACAGGTCTAAATCTGCCGTGTTTTTACATTATACACATAAAGTTTGAAGCAAATCGGGTAAAAATAAGAGGGTGATTTCAAAGCATTTTGAAAGTGACACACTTCCTGCTGCCAGTTGGTGGCGCTATAACTTTGACTCACAATAGTCACATCCATGTGATCGGCCTCTTACAGCGAACACACTGCTGAAGTTTCATCAAGATCAGTCAATGTATGCAGAAGTTATAACACACTTCCTGTTTCCATTATTCGCCATAAATTCGTTTCCTCGCCACGGCCAAACCGTTCGAGATATCAAAAATCCCCTGGCAATTTTTCATCCTCAATGTCTTGACTTCATGCACACCGAGTTTGGTGACGATCGGGTGAATTCCCTAGGAGGAGTATATCAAATTCCTGAACATGAGTTTCCAAACAACCCATAATAGCCGACTTCCTGTTGGGCTGGCGTAAAAAGTAAGAGTGCAAAGGATATATGAAACGATGAGATCTATATGTGTACCGATTTTCAGATTAATTCATGCAAGCGTGTTTGATATACGGACATGTTTTCAAATCCCGTTCCAGGGGGCGCTATCGAGCCCCCCTGCCACGCCCGGGTACCATCTTCAGCCCGGCCCTGATGGCCGCGGGTTCTGACCCGTGTGCAAAGTTTCAAGAGTTTTCGAGCACGTTAAGGGCCCCAAAAGTGCCCAAAAGGTAGTAAAATAATAATAATAATAATAATAATAATAATAATAATAATAAATAATCCTAAGGAAAACAATAGGGCCTTCGCCTTTTCAAGGCTTGGGCCCTAATAATAAATATAGCTGCGAGCAGCGATTGCGGGCCCAAGCCGGTGGCACCGCCGCCCCGGTGCCTTTAGGGTTATTGTGCACGACGTGCAAAAACGTAACCCCTCTTTGACTGTTGAAAAGAAGTGTGCTGTAGAGCTCGCATCAGTGTGGCCTCTGCAAAAGTGCGTATCCAGGGCACATATAAACCACAAAGTATGCGTGAGCAACCTTCTGAAACCCAAATTGAAAAATGAGACAGCCTATGGTCTCATTGATTTAACAGACACATGAAATAAGTACACAAGACCGAAAATTCATATGAAGTGTGCCATTTGGGGACAGGGCCTATGATCGTGAACCACAATAGCCACATATATGAGATCATTTAAAATTAGAATAATTTTTAGGTCAATATGTTTTGCAGCACTTAAATGTGTAAATCCAGAAGCCCAGTATTTATCTGGAGGTCTTTGTCCTTTGCCTGTCAACCTGGTTTGTCTCTGCTTTTTCTGTTCTGCCCTGTTTGCCATTGTTCACCCTGCCTGTCTTGACCATTCTTAATAAAAAGCTGCAAATGGATTCCCCTGGCCTGACCCTGCCTCGATACAACACACATGCTGCATCTGCTCGCTATCTGCCGAACGGCTCTGGTAGTTCCGCTTCAGCACTGATGATGTTGTAGGAATAGTGCGCTCTGATTGGTCTGGATTATTCGGGAATTTTTATTTTATACAGAAATAATTTATTTATAATTCATATATATATATATATATATAGATAGATAGATAGATAGATAGATAGATAGATAGATAGATAGATAGATATACATATATAAAGACACAGAGAATATCACTTGCCTTACCTGTTTAGTAAAATGAAAAAATAAAAATAAATAACTATAGGGAAACCGAGATAATTATTCTGATTTGATGATACACTCAAAATATTACACAAGCAATCGTTTAAATGTAATGATATTCAGAACAGAACAAGAATTTTAAAAAACTATAAACAAGAAGTAACCGAAATAATGTAAAGCGAAAGTCAAAGTAAGTGGTGTTGGGCTCACGTAACTCTCTCATTAGAATCAAACTGTTTCAACATTTGTGATGTATTTGGATGCTAATTTTTTCTTTATTATAGGCTTTGTACTTCACTCACGTTCCAATATGTGTGTGAGTGTGTGTGTGTGTATGTGTGTGTGTGTGTGTGTGTGTGTTTGGTGTGTGTGTTGTTGAGGTGTGGGTGCGATTGAACTGTTACACATAAAAACATACTCCGTCATTTTGTTCATCGAGGACGTAAATTCAAACTGCAAAGTGTTTATTTATATGTATGTACACTCACAATAAAACACAAAGTGCTTTTGTCAAACTATAAACTCAAACTGTAATCTACAACTGTCCCCCAACCAAAATCTCACCCACACACACCAACACCCACACACAGTTTAAATGCAAAAAATATTTATCCAACCTCGTTTAAAAACAGTCTGTGAGTGCCATCTTTTGGACATTCATCATATTGCATTGGTTTTAATTTCTTGTCCTCAAACAGAGCACTAATCTGTTTATTTTTAAGTTACACATTCTACATTGATTAAAATAGAAAATCAAATGTGTTTTTTTAATGGTAGTATTATTTTATACAATAATTTATAAATGTGATGAGAATAAATGTAGTGTGCATAAAATTTTTAAGGAAAACATTGATCTAATATAGCACATTAAAGAGAGAGAGACGGAGGAGCGGGCGCGATCGAACTGTGTGTGTGTGTGTGTGCGTGTGTGTGTGAAAGGGGCGCGATCGAACTGTGTGTGTGTGTGGGAGAGAGAATAAAATTTTTAAGGAAAACATATTGATCTAATATAGCACATTATTGATCTAATATAACACATCAGAGAGAGAGAGAGAGAGAGAGAGAGAGAGAGAGAGAGAGAGAGAGAGAGGCGCGGGCGCGATCGAACTGTGTGTGTGTGTGCGTGTGTGTGTGAGAGAGAGGCGCGGGCGCGATCGAACTGTGTGTGTGTGCGTGTGTGGGAGAGAGAGAGAGGCGCGGGCGCGATCAAACTGTGTGTGTGCGTGAGACAGAGAGAGAGGCGCGGGAGCGATCGAACTGTGTGTGTGTCTGTGTGTGTGTGTGTGTGAGAGAGAGAGAGAGAGAGAGAGAGAGAGAGAGAGAGAGAGAGAGAGAGAGAGAGAGAGAGAGAGAGAGAGAGAGAGGGAGAGAGAGAGAGAGGCGCGGGTGCGATCGAACTGTGTGTGTGTGTGTGTAATACAGGTAATAAATGAATAAAAGTGCGTATAAATACAATTTTGGACACAAGAGGGCAGTATGGGCCCATGAATGACTTTGTGTTTAAACTATCACCCGAGGATCCCCCCCCCCCCTCACACAGACACACACACACACACACACACACACATACATACAGAATGCCAGGGTGCATTCTCTCTGTCAGAGAGAGGGAGAGAAAATTCTCAGAATCCACATTCAAACTACAATATCTGACTTTCTGTTTGTCTGAGCTAATGACAATAAATTAGAAAGTTGTTCGGCTTGACGAGAACAATATACACGCAGAGTTTTGTAACTGTAGATAAAATTAACTAAGTTATAACACACTTTATGTGTCCTTTTTTAGTCATAAATTCATTTCCTCGCCACGGCCAAACCGTTCGAGATATCAAATATCCGTTCGCAATTTAGCATCCTCAATGTCTTGACTTCACGCTAACCGAGTTTTGTGGTGTTTGGATTAATTCTCTAGGAGAAGTATATCAAAAATAAAATCATGCATTTTCCAAACAACCCATAACAGCTGACTTCCTGTTGAGCTGTCGTAAAACTTAGAGCACGAAAGTTGTTTGGCCCGATGAGATCTATAAGTGTACCGAGTTTCATTTTATTACAAGCAAGCATGTTTGATATATGGACAAGTGTTCGAATCCCGTTCCAGGGGGCGCTGCCGAGCCCCCCTGCCACGCCCGGGTACCATCTTCAGCCCGGCCCTGATGGCCGCGGGTTTTGACCCGTGTGCAAAGTTTCAAGAGTTTTCGAGCACGTTAAGGGCCCCAAAACCTTGAAAAACTAAAATAAAGGCATTCTCACTCAGCAGACAAACCCCCCTCCCCTCAAACACACGGAGAGACGTAGGGTCAGAGAGAGTGGAAGAGAAAATTCTCCAAAACATCCACATTCAAACCAAAATATCTGACTTCCTGTTGGTCTGAGCTAATAAGTGTAAATTAGAAAGTTGTCCAGCTCGATATGAACATTATACATACTGAGTTTTAAGATTGTAGATAAAAGTATAGACCTAACTCCCCCTCTTTTGTCAAAAGGTGGCGCTACTGAGCCCCGGCACCATGCCCGTTTCTGAAACTTTGCACATGTCTACTGGCTAATAAATGTGATGTGTCTATCGAGTTTCATGCAATTTCAAGTATGCTAAGGGTCTCAAAAGCATCAAAAAAGAATCTTAAAGTTTGATGCGTTACCACGGCAACAGTATCTAAGATATCAATAATCCTTTCACAGGTCTAAATCTGCCGTGTGTCTACATTATACACATAAAGTTTGAAGCAAATCGGGTAAAAATAAGAGGGTGATTTCAAAGCATTTTGAAAGTGACACACTTCCTGCTGCCAGTTGTTGGCGCTATAACTTTGACTCACAATAGTCACATCCATGTGATCGGCCTCTTACAGCGAACACACTGCTGAAGTTTCATCAAGATCAGTCAATGTATGCAGAAGTTATAACACACTTCCTGTTTCCATTATTCGCCATAATTTCGTTTCCTCGCCACGGCCAAACCGTTCGAGATATCAAAAATCCCCTGGCAATTTTTCATCCTCAATGTCTTGACTTCATGCACACCGAGTTTGGTGACGATCGGGTGGACTCCCTAGGAGGAGTATATCAAATTCCTGAACATGAGTTTCCAAACAACCCATAATAGCCGACTTCCTGTTGGGCTGGCGTAAAAAGTAAGAGTGCAAAGGATATATGAAACGATGAGATCTATATGTGTACCGATTTTCAGATTAATTCATGCCAGCGTGTTTGATATATGGACATGTTTTCAAATCCCGTTCCAGGGGGCGCTGTCGAGCCCCCCTGCCACGCCCGGGTACCATCTTCAGCCCGGCCCTGATGGCCGCGGGTTCTGACCCGTGTGCAAAGTTTCAAGAGTTTTTGAGCACGTTAAGGGCCCCAAAAGTGCCCAAAAGGTAGTAAAATAATAATAATAATAATAATAATAATAATAATAATAATAATAATAATAATAATAATAATAATAATAATAATAATAATAAATAATCCTAAGGAAAACAATAGGGCCTTCGCCTTTTCAAGGCTTGGGCCCTAATAATAAATAATCCTAAGGAAAACAATAGGGCCTTCGCCTTTTCAAGGCTTGGGCCCTAAATATAGCTGCGAGCAGCGATTGCGGGCCCAAGCCGGTGGCACCGCCGCCCCGGTGCCTTTAGGGTTATTGTGCACGACGTGCAAAAACGTAACCCCGCTTTGACTGTTGAAAAGAAGTGTGCTGTAGAGCTTGCATCAGTGTGGCCTCTGCAAAAGTGCATATCCAGGGCATATATAAACCACAAAGTATGCGTGAGCAACCTTCTGAAACCTAAATTGAAAAATGAGACAGCCTACGGTCTCATGGATTTAACAGACACATGAAATAAGTACACAAGACCGAAAATTCATATGAAGTGTGCCATTTGGGGACAGGGCCTATGATCGTGAACCACAATAGCCACATATATGAGATCATTTAAAATTAGAATAATTTTTAGGTCAATATGTTTTGCAGCACTTAAATGTGTAAATCCAGAAGCCCAGTATTTATCTGGAGGTCTTTGTCCTTTGCCTGTCAACCAAGTTTGTCTCTGCTTTTTCTGTTCTGCCCTGTTTGCCATTGTTCACCCTGCCTGTCTTGACCATTCTTAATAAAAAGCTGCAAATGGATTCCCCTGACCTGACCCTGCCTCGATACAACACACATGCTGCATCTGCTCGCTATCTGCCGAACGGCTCTGGTAGTTCCGCTTCAGCACTGATGATGTTGTAGGAATAGTGCGCTCTGGTTGGTCTGGATTATTAGGAAATTTTTATTTTATACAGATATAAGTTATTTATAATTCATATATATATATATATATATATATATAGATAGATAGATAGATAGATAGATAGATATACATATATAAAGACACAGAGAATATTACTTGCCTTACCTGTTTAGTAAAATGAAAAAATAAAAATAAATAACTAGGGAAACCGAGATAATTATTCTGATTTGATGATACACTCAAAATATTACACAAGCAATCATTTAAATGTAATGATATTCAGAACAGAACAAGAATTTTAAAAAAACTATAAACAAGAAGTAACCGAAATAATGTAAAGCGAAAGTCAAAGTAAGTGGTGTTGGTCTCACGTAACTCTCTCATTAGAATCAAACTCTTTCAACATTTGTGATGTATTTGGATGCTAATTTTTTCTTTATTATAGGCTTTGTACTTCACTCACGTTCCAATATGTGTGTGAGTGTGTGTGTGTGTATGTGTGTGTGTGTGTGTGTGTGTTTGGTGTGTGTGTGTGGTTGAGGTGTGGGTGCGATTGAACTGTTACACATAAAAACATACTCCGTAATTTTGTTCATCGAGGACGTAAATTCAAACTGCAAAGTGTTTACTTATATTTATGTACACTCACAATAAAACACAAAGTGCTTTTGTCAAACTATAAACTCAAACTGTAACCTACAACTGTCCCCCAACCAAAATCTCACCCACACACACCAACACCCACACACACAGTTTAAAAGCAAAAAATATTTATCCAACCTCGTTTAAAAATAGTCTGTGAGTGCCATCTTTTGGACATTCATCATATTGCATTGGTTTTAATTTCTTGTCCTCAAACAGAGCACTGATCTGTTTATTTTTAAGTTACACATTCTACATTGATTAAAATAGAAAATCAAATGTGTTTTTTTTAATGGTAGTATTATTTTATACAATAATTTATAAATGTGATGAGAATAAATGTAGTGTGCATAAAATTTTTAAGGAAAACATTGATCTAATATAGCACATTAAAGAGAGAGAGACGGAGGCGCGGGCGCGATCGAACTGTGTGTGTGTGTGTGCGTGTGTGTGTGTGTGTGTGTGCGTGTGTGTGTGAAAGGGGCGCGATCGAACTGTGTGTGTGTGTGGGAGAGAGAATACAATTTTTAAGGAAAACATATTGATCTAATATAGCACATTATTGATCTAATATAGCACATTAGAGAGAGAGAGAGAGAGAGAGAGAGAGAGAGAGAGAGAGGCACGGGCGCGATCGAACTGTGTGTGTGTGTGTGTGTGTGTGTGTGTGTGTGCGTGTGTGTGTGAGAGAGAGGCGCGGGTGCGATCGAACTGTGTGTGTGTGTGTGCGTGTGTGGGAGAGAGAGAGGCGCGGGCGCGATCAAACTGTGTGTGTGCGTGAGACAGAGAGAGAGGCGCGGGAGCGATCGAACTGTGTGTGTGTGTGTGTGTGTGTGTGTGTGTGTGTGTGTGTGAGAGAGAGAGAGAGAGAGAGAGAGAGAGAGAGAGAGAGAGAGAGAGAGAGAGAGAGAGAGAGGCGCGGGTGCGATCGAACTGTGTGTGTGTGTGTGTAATACAGGTAATAAATTAATAAAAGTGCGTATAAATACAATTTTGGACACAAGAGGGCAGTATGGCCCCATGAATGACTTTGTGTTTAAACTATCACCCGAGGATACCCCCTCCCCTCCCCCTCCTCACACAGACACACACACACACACACACACACACACACACATACAGAATGCCAGGGTGCATTCTCTCTGTCAGAGAGAGGGAGAGAAAATTCTCAGAATCCACATTCAAACTACAATATCTGACTTTCTGTTTGTCTGAGCTAATGACAATAAATTAGAAAGTTGTCCGGCTTGACGAGAACAATATACACGCAGAGTTTTGTAACTGTAGATAAAATTAACTAAGTTATAACACACTTTATGTGTCCTTTTTTAGTCATAAATTCATTTCCTCGCCACGGCCAAACCGTTCGAGATATCAAAAATCCGTTCGCAATTTAGCATCCTCAATGTCTTGACTTCACGTTGACCGAGTTTCGTGGTGTTTGGATTAATTTTCTAGGAGAAGTATATCAAAAATAAAAGCATGCATTTTCCAAACAACCCATAATAGCTGATTTCCTGTTGAGCTGTCGTAAAACTTAGAGCACGAAAGTTGTTCGGCCCGATGAGATCTATAAGTGTACCGAGTTTCATATTATTACATGCAAGCATGTTTGATATATGGACAAGTGTTCGAATCCCGTTCCAGGGGGGCGCTATCGAGCCCCCCTGCCACGCCCGGGTACCATCTTCAGCCCGGCCCTGATGGCCGCGGGTTCTGACCCGTGTGCAAAGTTTCAAGAGTTTTCGAGCACGTTAAGGGCCCCAAAATCTTGAAAAACTAAAATAAAAGCATTCTCACTCAGCAGACAAACCCCCCTCCCCTCAAACACACAGAGAGACGTAGGGTCAGAGAGAGAGGAAGAGAAAATTCTCCAAAACATCCACATTCAAACCAAAATATCTGACTTCCTGTTGGTCTGAGATAATAAGTGTAAATTAGAAAGTTGTCCAGCTCGATATGAACATTATACATACTGAGTTTTAAGATTGTAGATAAAAGTATAGACCTAACTCCCCCTCTTTTGTCAAAAGGTGGCGCTACTGAGCCCCGGCACCACGCCCGTTTCTGAAACTTTGCACATGTCTACTGGCTAATAAATGTGATGTGTCTATCGAGTTTCATGCAATTTCAAGTATGCTAAGAGTCTCAAAAGCATCAAAAAAGAATCTTAAAGTTTGATGCGTTACCACGGCAACAGTATCTAAGATATCAATAATCCTTTCACAGGTCTAAATCTTCCGTGTGTTTACATTATACACATAAAGTTTGAAGCAAATCGGGTCAAAATAAGAGGGTGATTTCAAAGCATTTTGAAAGTGACACACTTCCTGCTGCCAGTTGGTGGCGCTATAACTTTGACTCACAATAGTCACATCCATGTGATCGGCCTCTTACAGCGAACACACTGCTGAAGTTTCATCAAGATCAGTCAATGTATGCAGAAGTTATACCACACTTCCTGTTTCCATGATTCGCCATAAATTCGTTTCCTCGCCACGGCCAAACCGTTCGAGATATCAAAAATCCCCTGGCAATTTTTCATCCTCAATGTCTTGACTTCATGCACACCGAGTTTGGTGACGATCGGGTGAATTCCCTAGGAGGAGTATATCAAATTCCTGAACATGAGTTTCCAAACAACCCATAATAGCTGACTTCCTGTTGGGCTGGCGTAAAAAGTAAGAGTGCAAAGGATATATGAAACGATGAGATCTATATGTGTACCGATTTTCAGATTAATTCATGCAAGCGTGTTTGATATACGGACATGTTTTCAAATCCCGTTCCAGGGGGCGCTGTCGAGCCCCCCTGCCACGCCCGGGTACCATCTTCAGCCCGGCCCTGATGGCCGCGGGTTCTGACCCGTGTGCAAACTTTCAAGAGTTTTCGAGCACGTTAAGGGCCCCAAAAGTGCCCAAAAGGTAGTAAAATAATAATACTAAATATAGCTGCGAGCAGCGATTGCGGGCCCAAGCCGGTGGCACCGCCGCCCCGGTGCCTTTAGGGTTATTGTGCACGACGTGCAAAAACGTAACCCCGCTTTGACTGTTGAAAAGAAGTGTGCTGTAGAGCTTGCATCAGTGTGACTTCTGCAAAAGTGCATATCCAGGGCATATATAAACCACAAAGTATGCGTGAGCAACCTTCTGAAACCTAAATTCAAAAATGAGACAGCCTACGGTCTCATGGATTTAACAGACATATGAAATAAGTACACAAGACCGAAAATTCATGTGAAGTGTGTCATTTGGGGACAGGGCCTATGATCGTGAACCACAATAGCCACATATATGAGATCATTTAAATTTAGAATAATTTTTAGGTCAATATGTTTTGCAGCACTTAAATGTGTAAATCCAGAAGCCCAGTATTTATCTGGAGGTCTTTGTCCTTTGCCTGTCAACCTGGTTTGTCTCTGCCTTTTCTGTTCTGCCCTGTTTGCCATTGTTCTCCCTGCCTGTCTTGACCATTCTTAATAAAAAGCTGCAAATGGATTCCCCTGGCCTGACCCTGCCTCGATACAACACATATGCTGCATCTGCTCGCTATCTGCCGAACGGCTCTGGTAGTTCCGCTTCAGCACTGATGATGTTGTAGGAATAGTGCGCTCTGGTTGGTCTGGATTATTAGGAAATTTTTATTTTATACAGAAATAAGTTATTTATAATTCATATAGAGATAGATAGATAGATAGATATACATATATAAAGACACAGAGAATATTACTTGCCTTACCTGTTTAGTAAAATGAAAAAATAAAAATAAATAACTAGGGAAACCGAGATAATTATTCTGATTTGATGATACACTCAAAATATTACACAAGCAATTGTTTAAATTTAATGATATTCAGAACAGAACAAGAATTTTAAAAAACTATAAACAAGAAGTAACCGAAATAATGTAAAGCGAAAGTGAAAGTAAGTGGTGTTGGTCTCACGTAACTCTCTCATTAGAATCAAACTGTTTCAACATTTGTGATGTATTTGGATGCTAATTTTTTCTTTATTATAGGCTTTGTACTTCACTCACGTTCCAATATGTGTGTGTGTGTGTGTGTGTGTGTGTGTGTGTGTGTGTGTGTGTGTTTGGTGTGTGTGTGTGGGTGAGGTGTGGGTGCGATTGAACTGTTACACATAAAAACATACTCCGTCATTTTGTTTATAGAGGACGTAAATTCAAACTGCAAAGTGTTTATTTATATGTATGGTCACTCACAATAAAACACAAAATGCTTTTGTCAAACTATAAACTCAAACTGTAACCTACAACTGTCCCCCAACCAAAATCTCACCCACACACACCAACACACACACACACAGTTTAAAAGCAAAAAATATTTATCCAACCTCGTTTAAAAACAGTCTGTGAGTGCCATCTTTTGGACATTCATCATATTGCATTGGTTTTAATTTCTTGTCCTCAAACAGAGCACTAATCTGTTTATTTTTAACTTACACATTCTACATTGATTAAAATAGAAAATCAAATGTGTTTTTTTAATGGTAGTATTATTTTATACAATAATTTATAAATCTGATGAGAATAAATGTAGTGTGCATACATTTTTTAAGGAAAACATTGATCTAATATAGCACATTAGAGAGAGAGAGACGGAGGCGCGGGCGCGATCGAACTGTGTGTGTGTGTGTGTGCGTGTGTGTGTGTGTGTGTGTGTGTGAAAGGGGCGCGATCGAACTCTGTGTGTGGGAGAGAGAATAAAATTTTTAAGGAAAACATATTGATCTAATATAGCACATGAGAGAGAGAGAGAGAGAGAGAGAGGGAGAGAGAGAGAGAGAGAGAGAGAGAGAGAGAGAGAGAGAGACGCGGGCGCGATCGAACTGTGTGTGTGTGTGCGTGTGTGTGTGTGTGAGAGAGAGAGAGAGGCGCGGGCGCGATCAAACTGTGTGTGTGTGTGTGCGTGTGTGGGAGAGAGAGAGGCGCGGGCGCGATCAAACTGTGTGTGTGCGTGAGACAGAGAGAGAGTCGCGGGAGCGATCGAACTGTGTGTGTGTGTGTGTGTGTGTGTGTGAGAGAGAGAGAGAGAGAGAGAGAGAGAGAGAGAGGCGCGGGTGCGATCGAACTGTGTGTGTGCGTAATACAGGAAATAAATGAATAAAAGTGCGTATAAATACAATTTTGGACACAAGAGGGCAGTATGGCCCCATGAATGACTGTGTTTAAACTATCACCCCGAAGATACCCCCTCCCCTCCCGCTCCTCACACAGACACACACACACACATACAGAATGCCAGGGTGCATTCTCTCTGTCAGAGAGAGGGAGAGAAAATTCTCAGAATCCACATTCAAACTACAATATCTGACTTTCTGTTGGTCTGAGCTAATGACAATAAATTAGAAAGTTGTTCGGCTTGACGAGAACAATATACACGCAGAGTTTTGTAACTGTAGGTAAAATTAACTAAGTTATAACACACTTTATGTGTCCTTTTTTAGTCATAAATTCATTTGATCGCCACGGCCAAACCGTTCGAGATATCAAAAATCCGTTCGCAATTTAACATCCTCAATGTCTTGACTTCACGCTGACCGAGTTTCGTGGTGTTTGGATTAATTCTCTAGGAGAAGTATATCAAAAATAAAAGCATGCATTTTCCAAACAACCCATAATAGCTGACTTCCTGTTGAGCTGTCGTAAAAATTAGAGCACGAAAGTTGTTCGGCCCGATGAGATCTATAAGTGTACCGAGTTTCATATTATTACATGTAAGCATGTTTGATATATGGACAAGTGTTCGAATCCCGTTCCAGGGGGCGCTGTCGAGCCCCCCTGCCACGACCAGGTACCATCTTCGGCCCGGCCCTGATGGCCGCGGGTTCTGACCATTGTACAAAGTTTCAAGAGTTTTCGAGCACGTTAAGGGCCCCAAAACCTTGAAAAACTCAAATAAAAGCATTCTCCCTCAGCAGACAAACCCCCCTCCCCTCAAACACACCGGAGAGACGTAGGGTCAGAGAGAGAGGAAGAGAAAATTCTCCAAAACATCCACATTCAAACCAAAATATCTGACTTCCTGTTGGTCTGAGCTAATAAGTGTAAATTAGAAAGTTGTCCAGCTCGATATGAACTTTATACATACTGAGTTTTAAGATTGTAGATAAAAGTATAGACCTAAATCCCCCTCTTTTGTGAAAAGGTGGCGCTACTGAGCCCCGGCACCACGCCCGTTTCTGAAACTTTGCACATGTCTACTGGCTAATAAATGTGATGTGTCTGTCGAGTTTCATGCAATTTCAAGTATGCTAAGAGTCTCAAAAGCATCAAAAAAGAATCTTAAAGTTTGATGCGTTACCACGGCAACAGTATCTAAGATATCAATAATCCTTTCACAGGTCTAAATCTGCCGTGTGTTTACATTATACACATAAAGTTTGAAGCAAATCGGGTAAAAATAAGAGGGTGATTTCAAAGCATTTTGAAAGTGACACACTTCCTGCTGCCAGTTGGTGGCGCTATAACTTTGACTCACAATAGTCACATCCATGTGATCGGCCTCTTACAGCGAACACACTGCTGAAGTTTCATCAAGATCAGTCAATGTATGCAGAAGTTATAACACACTTCCTGTTTCCATTATTCGCCATAATTTCGTTTCCTCGCCACGGCCAAACCGTTCGAGATATCAAAAATCCCCTGGCAATTTTTCATCCTCAATGTCTTGACTTCATGCACACCGAGTTTGCTGACGATCGGGTGAATTTCCTAGGAGGAGTATATCGAATTCCTGAACATGAGTTTCCAAACAACCCATAATAGCCGACTTCCTGTTGGGCTGGCGTAAAAAGTAAGAGTGCAAAGGATATATGAAACGATGAGATCTATATGTGTACCGATTTTCAGATTAATTCATGCAAGCGTGTTTGATATACGGACATGTTTTCAAATCCCGTTCCAGGGGGCGCTGTCGAGCCCCCCTGCACGCCCGGGTACCATCTTCAGCCCGGCCCTGATGGCCGCGGGTTCTGACCCGTGTGCAAAGTTTCAAGAGTTTTCGAGCACGTTAAGGGCCCCAAAAGTGCCCAAAAGGTAGTAAAATAATAATAATAATAATAATAATAATAATAAATAATCCTAAGGAAAACAATAGGGCCTTCGCCTTTTCAAGGCTTGGGCCCTAATAATAATAATAATAATAATAATAATAATAAATAATCCTAAGGAAAACAATAGGGCCTTCGCCTTTTCAAGCTTGGGCCTAATAAATAATCCTAAGGAAAACAATAGGGCCTTCGCCTTTTCAAGGCTTGGGCCCTAAAAATGAGACAGCCTACGGTCTCATGGATTTAACAGACACATGAAATAAGTACACAAGACCGAAAATTCATATGAAGTGTGCCATTTGGGGACAGGGCCTATGATCGTGAACCACAATAGCCACATATATGAGATCATTTAAAATTAGAATAATTTTTAGGTCAATATGTTTTGCAGCACTTAAATGTGTAAATCCAGAAGCCCAGTATTTATCTGGAGGTCTTTGTCCTTTGCCTGTCAACCAAGTTTGTCTCTGCTTTTTCTGTTCTGCCCTGTTTGCCATTGTTCACCCTGCTGTCTTGACCATTCTTAATAAAAGCTGCAATGGATTCCCCTGGCCTGACCCTGCCTCGATACAACACACATGCTGCATCTGCTCGCTATCTGCCGAACGGCTCTGGTAGTTCCGCTTCAGCACTGATGATGTTTGTAGGAATAGTGCGCTCTGATTGGTCTGGATTATTCGGGATCTTTTATTTTATACAGAAATAAGTTATTTATAATTCATATATATATATATATATATATATATATATATATATAGATAGATAGATAGATAGATAGATAGATAGATAGATAGATATACATAAGTAGTTATTACCGGACACCATGTGTCAAAATGATTGATGACTTCCGGTTGACCTTTGACCTTTTCCGGTCCCGCCCTTTTCCTGGTGTGCATCCGTTATCTATAGATAAGGATTGACCTATTGACCCCACCCATCCAATCGATGTGTTTTGAGAGATTGTGCATCCGGCGTCTATTGTTAAGGGTCAAGCAGTTGACCCCGCCTATCCGATCAATGAAATGTTTTGACCATCTGGCCTCTATTGATAAGGGTTGTGGTGTTGAGCTATCTGATCAATCAACTGTTTTGGCATTCCAGAGGCCATAGTGGTTTCAATGTGATGTGGGTAATGTGAGAGGAAAAAAGTCAGTGTCACCGGGGGTCCCTCTGTATGTGTGTCACAGACGCTCCCCCCTACCTCTGCTCTGGCCTCTATTGATAAGGGTTGTGGTGTTGAGCTATCTGATCAATCAACTGTTTTGGCATTCCAGAGGCCCATTGTGTTTTGCTGTGTAATGTGAGAGGAAAAAAAGTCAGTGTCACGGGGGTCCCTCTGTATGTGTGTCACAGACGCTCCAGCTTCTATCTATAAATGGGGTCAGTGTGTTCTCAAAAAACCAACAGAAACCATAGCTACATGAGCAAGGAAGTTTAGCCTCCCCACAACGAACCCCCCGAGACGGGGCAGACCATCAGATGAATGGAAAGTCTGACTAAGGCTCCGAGAAAACCTTTATTGGTTCATGTTCGTTGACAAATTTTCTCTCCATGAAGTTTCGGAATGACTGAAGCCGAATTTATGATGTGTAGTAATCGTGATTCGGGTATAAATTTCACAAACCAACACGGCGTGTTATCTCTACACACCGACGGCGTCGGCCGTGTAGTTCAGGCTGGGGAATATCCATGAGTGACATTTCTGAAAAAGACTGGGGTCTATTTTACCAATTTGTCTGGAAGGATCCTGAATGAGCCGGGGAAGAGCCTTTGTATGTGGCGGAGTGGGTCGGGGAACCCCGAATTTCCATACCGTGTGTAGGGCGACATAACAAACAAGCCCCGAATGATTCTGTATACATAATCACTGTAAAGACAAGACAAGCTCCACCAACCACACCCATCAGGAAGTGTCCTGCCCAAGGAATCATCATGACCTGTAGAAATGCAATTTTTGTTCACGTGGTGTGATTCTGAAATCTGCTGAATGGTGTTTTTCAATCATCTAACAAAAGTTCAAATGGTGTGACATGCATGACGATCCAACAAGATTAAAGTACAGTTTGTTCCACCCTGAGAGATGCGTGCGCAGCGGTAATAGACAGTCTACCGTGCTCCACCATTCGCTACCCAGCCATCATAAACCTCACGGGAGACCCTGCCCAAGCGTCGTATTATAAATCGCGTCTCCACCCCTTTACTACAACGACCATTAATTCAGGGACCCAAACCCCTCTATGCATCATTTATAAACCATGGTAGAAGATAGGGGTTTTCAGAAGCGACCATGTATGCAGCTGCGGAATTTTCTTTCGGCAGCATTCTGACCCTCACAACGACAACGCCTGTGACCCGCCGGACCACCACAAAGACTGGGTTTGACTAAGAACTATCAACTATTCGCATAGGCTTTGAAACCGTGCATTGAAAACGATTGGGTCCGGCTAACATATCAACCCTGAACCATTGAACACCAAAACGACCATCGTCCGGGTAACTGTATCGAGCGTGACAAAGACCAATTTGGAGAATTCAAAATTTTTCAAGCTCCATAACATCAGCAATCGTACGACAGATCTAAAATCGACCCGACCCCTGCCACGTGCTAATCAAACCTTCGACTCACAGACGGATGTTTCAAATTGTTTGGGGTTCAAACTCATAAAAGCTGCGACTGCGGTTTGCTCCAACATCTCTATGGAACGAAGCTGAAGAACTAGTGCGAGGGGTGAGAGATTGATCACACCACACCCATCCAGCTGCAGCATTCCTGTCTGTTTGACCCACCTAACTACGACTTGGACACGCATTTTGGATGAACTTTCAACCAAACTGTTTAGACCCGATTTTCATTCATCATCGCTATCCTGCTAAAACGCTGTGGGTTAAAATCTGACCCTCAACGATCAGGAACAGTCGGGACTATATCTGCACGAATTAAAAGACGAGCCATTTCATGGTGTTAAGCTTGAAGAAATCAGAGTGGAACTTCTGGAGAAACCCTGCGACGAAGTAAGTTTCAGACGTCGTCGATCTCTGGGAAGGTCCGCGATCGTGAATGGAGACTGATCAAGACGCCACGTATGGGAGCTGCTGTACCGTAAAGAACACTATGGAATCATGTTTAAAGACAGTAACAACCGCAATGACCAAACTGGGAATAAGATTATTACAAATGCATCGCGCGATGGGTCCATCCATTATTGAGGACACTACTCGTGAACGAATTTCAAGAACTAATGGTAAATATAAGAGACTGGCTACTTCCTGGGATGATTTGTTGGAAATGCATTCATGGATCGAAAAAACCCTATGTGATGATAAAAAGATTTTGGATATGATGTGTGAAATCACAATCCCACCCTCTCGGTCATTCCGACCATGCTCTGTACATGTACTATGTGGCAGCTGTCCCCTTACCATGCAACCTTGAGGTCAGCAACAATACGACCCGGATGATGAAGATGATGGTAATAAAATTGACGAATCAGTACCCCATCGACAAAATGTTTGAATGAATATCGACTACATCCTAGACAACACAGATGTAGCCTGTCGCGATTTTCTTTTCTGGCTCGCCTATCAGGACATCATTATGCTAATCCGCTTTTAATCACCCTCCATTATACTTAGCTTATGCATGTAACGTCGTTATATTCCAATTATAAAATTAATTATATGCATTTTGTACTATCCCGTTAAATTCAATTTTAACTTAGAATTTGTAGTACTAATATTATTCTATTTACCTTCTATTTTGATTTTTATTATTATTTTATTATTATTATAATATCCATGTCTAGTATCATTATTATATTATTGTCATTTACTTAAATTGTGTATCCTGTAAACTTTTTTTTTTTAATAAAAGAATATGATTCAAACTGCATGTCTGGAGTTTATTCTTTTACAGCGATCGAAACCGACGCATGACGAGAGCTCATGAAAAAGGGGGGGCGTTTTTTATTTTAATTATACACCCTCCAACCCCGGTTCCTTAGGGGGTAAAAAACGATTAAAAGGAAAGCCATCTTAAGAGATAGCGGGGTCCATCTAAGCGATAAAAAAGGTTTCAGAATGGCTGTCTGGTGAGATGCTTACAACCTTTACACAAAACAGCCCCAATAAAATAACAAACAAATAAGTTAGTTGAGTACGGTCGATATCGCAGTTTCCAGGGCCGATCTAGTCGACATGGGTCCCGTATGCCCACAATGAACGATAAAAATATCTGCTGAACCTGAATAGATGTTTTAGTTAAATATTCGTGGGTTCGCGTGTTGAAGAATAATAGTGGCGTAGAGGTACTAGAGCGTTCGAGTCCTATACTCGAAGAGGGACGTGTGCCACAGAAATTGCAGACGGATCAGGGAAGGAATATTTTAACAAACAATTTCAAGATGTAATGAAAAAGCACGATATTAATTCATTTCGCTACCGCAGCGTTTGAAAGGCCAGCAGTTGTGGAACGATTTAATAGAACGTTAAAAAGTCGAATGTGGAGATTTTTAACGGCTTACAAAAACAACGACGATACATAGATGTTTTTTATACAAGACATTATGCCAGGGGTACAACGACAGTTATCACCGAATAATAAAATAAAGACCCTGGACAGGTCAACAAACTAAATGAGGACAAGTGTTTTTTCAAAACTTGTACGGGGGTATAAAGAAGACCCGAGAGACCCACATTTAATTTCAAAGTCGGCGACATTGTCAGGATTTCAAAGTGAGATGGCCCATTCGCCAAAGGTTATGAGCAGAACTACACGAAGAATTTTTCACGTATCCGATCGCATTCCGCGCAAACCACCTGTCTACAGACTCACAGATTCGACGGCGATTGTTCATCGAGGGAGTTTTTTATGAAAAAGAGATGCAAAAATAATTGTGATAAAAACAAATCTTTTTAAGGTGGAAAAGATTTTAGGTCGAAAAAACAGGGAAAATCTACGCTTGTTTTTAGTGAAATGGTCGGCTGGCCTTCAAATTCCAATCGTTATAAAGATAAAAAAACTCTGGTGGACTTACAATCTCCTTAAAAACAAGCCTGCTTGTAACGGATGAGATCATACGAGTGAAAGGATTACCATGGACGATCAAGGTTCTACGTCACGCTACCGTGCAATTGCATTTCGACAGTTAAACCCCCGGAAATCGAATATCCGCCTACACAACCAGGATAGCAAAAGCTATAGAATTGTAAGAGACCAATGGGAGGTGGAACAAGCCAATCGAATATCCCTAGAAGCAGGTATAACTTTAATGATGAATAGGTTATTTCGTCCTACTCACAGCCCCAGGACCTAACGAATCAACGCCTCCCCTACAGACAGAAGCGGCATTTTAAAAAAGACTTATCAGAGGTTTTTGTATCGAGGAAATTACAAATAAGCGGGGTACTACCAAACATTCGTGCAATCATCCGTGGATAAATCAAGTTTACTCGCACCTTTGGCAGTGTTTGGATCACGATGAATTAAAAAACAAAGTGTTTCTGTCGCGAGACCCAAACCATTCAGTCAGTTTCCAAGGTAAACTGCGCTACTATTTTAGAATGAACCGAACGATAATCTTTGGACGTTCAAACTACCATGAGCAACCGATTTTAACTAGGTGCTCACTACAGATGCTCCTCATCAATCCGATATCAACGTGGGTTTCTACACTTGTACGTTTTACACGACATCATCCAATATCAATCGTCGTCGATTCTTACGTTCCCCCTTTTGAGATGCGTACAAATATCCGTTAAAAGCAGCAATGACAAACAGTCAATGCTAGATACGACACCCCCCATTACGTATCTATAAACAAGGAACACATCACCAGCATTAACCATAGAGTTTAAGGACGAACCAAAACCGCGAGATACCATTTTCCTTACGGAAAGTCCATCGAAAAACACACTTTAAACCACGAATCATACTATTCTTTAAAGAATGAGTTATTACTATAACCCTAGAGAGCCCCATACAGCCGACTATTGGACTATTATACCGAACTCAGCCGGAGTGTTATTGCCAGGCTCTTCCCGGCGGGACGGTATGTACGGCGCTGGACTGGGTGGACTATTCAGAGGTCCTGTTCAGGCTGGCCATACCCTCTGATTAAAAAGAGGATTTTAGCATCGCTAAACCCATCTAAAATCCGCTGCTAAAAATATAATCCGACGTCGTCTCACAACGTATTGACGCGGCGCCATAGCAATAATGGTTAATGGTCAAGACGGATCAGGCTGATGGTCATGGCCCGTAAGAGGATGTCTAAACCATCCGGTGTGAGGAGGCTGGTCAATGCGGTAAGAATAAGAAGAAAACAACAAGGTGGACCCAAGAAGCGACCAGTCATACGCAGAAAGCGTAAGAAGTCTGTTAGTCGAAAATCATCCGTCAAGAGAGAGATTCGTAAAAACCAATTCTAGCATGGCGCTACTGCAGTCGTAATGTCGGAGAATGCTCAAGTCACGAGTTTGGACTTATTTACAGTCCCGCAGACTCAGACGGTTTATGAGAATAACAGATTATTAAGAAGTAGCCCCTTTAACCGCCATATCCGGACACCGCCCCATTAGAGTTTTTAATGCGGCACGGCGATGATTATGTAGATCTTAAAACTAACACGATCTCTACCTACGCCTGAAAATCACAAGACTAATGGAACCAACATCGTACATCCAGCAAGAGTTGCGTTCATAAATTATCCCAGCGCTACAATAAATTTCACCAGTCGATGAGACCCAAGTCGATCGACTGATATCGCAGAGTTCGAACACCACCTTAACGATGCAATCATAGAGAGTCTGATCAACTATATTAAAGATTCGTTGGAATCTCTTTTCTTTTCTCCCCGACTGTTTTAACAAAGACACATCTGTCATATGGATGTCTTCGACCCATTTGGCGTAACGCAAGGGCTGACGAAGATATCGATGTACACTAGCGAGAGCAAGTTGTGAACTGATGGCCCCTATACATAGCGATATATTCTTTACAAAGAAAAAACCTTTTGTTAATTGGTGTAAGACATCAAAATACGCCTAATTAGAGCAAAAATGAATTCTGTCTGATGAGGTGCGATGATGTGGCTTAACAAAATAAAAAATAGAGTCAGCATCCCTATTTGTCAAGAAAGACACTGTAGGTCACCGCCGTGAGACTGGGACATCCCAGCGTAACTCTCGAACAAACCTCCAAGTATCCCATAATTAAGGGTGGTTTCTAAAAAATTTCTCCATAACCTGAGTGGACCGCGTGTGTCAAAACAAGAAAATCTGTTTTAGGAACCCTACCAAAAACAATCGTCCATAGCGATGGTTCGACAATGCCGCATTCACGGGTTCCTACGAAAAAATCCTATTGCATTCAAACATTACGATCTGGAGTTCCTAGCCGTCTACGTCACGGGACAAACAATTCCCCGCAAAGCCTCTACAACCTAATTTTGAGCCTGTACGGCTGACTCGAAATTTTATTCAGTTGGCGATGACGAACGTGAGACATTTAAAAAACACCAAGCACTCCTCCCTAGACCAGGGGTGATTTCCTGACCGGATACACACTTTACGCTTTAACCGACGCCCTGAAGAAGACTATGCGGTCCAGCCCATATCGCATCTCTTGTGTTTAAACTATCACCCGAGGATACCCCCTCCCCCCCCCCCCCCCTCACACAGACACACACACACACACACACACACACAACATACAGAATGGCCAGGGTGCATTCTCTCTGTCAGAGAGAGGGAGAGAAAATTCTCAGAATCCACATTCAAACTACAATATCTGACTTTCTGTTTGTCTGAGCTAATGACAATAAATTAGAAAGTTGTTCGGCTTGACGAGAACAATATACACGCAGAGTTTTGTAACTGTAGATAAAATTAACTAAGTTATAACACACTTTATGTGTCCTTTTTTAGTCATAAATTCATTTCCTCGCCACGGCCAAACCGTTCGAGATATCAAATATCCGTTCGCAATTTAGCATCCTCAATGTCTTGACTTCACGCTAACCGAGTTTTGTGGTGTTTGGATTAATTCTCTAGGAGAAGTATATCAAAAATAAAATCATGCATTTCCAAACAACCCATAACAGCTGACTTCCTGTTGAGCTGTCGTAAAACTTAGAGCACGAAAGTTGTTTCGGCCCGATGAGATCTATAAGTGTACCGAGTTTCATTTTATTACAAGCAAGCATGTTTGATATATGGACAAGTGTTCGAATCCCGTTCCAGGGGGCGCTGCCGAGCCCCCCTGCCACGCCCGGGTACCATCTTCAGGCCCGGCCCTGATGGCCGCGGGTTTGACCCGTGTGCAAAGTTTCAAGAGTTTTCGAGCACGTTAAGGGCCCCAAAACCTTGAAAAACTAAAATAAAGGCATTCTCACTCAGCAGACAAACCCCCCTCCCCTCAAACACACGGAGAGACGTAGGGTCAGAGAGAGTGGAAGAGAAAATTCTCCAAAACATCCACATTCAAACCAAAATATCTGACTTCCTGTTGGTCTGAGCTAATAAGTGTAAATTAGAAAGTTGTCCAGCTCGATATGAACATTATACATACTGAGTTTTAAGATTGTAGATAAAAGTATAGACCTAACTCCCCCTCTTTTGTCAAAAGGTGGCGCTACTGAGCCCCGGCACCATGCCCGTTTCTGAAACTTTGCACATGTCTACTGGCTAATAAATGTGATGTGTCTATCGAGTTTCATGCAATTTCAAGTATGCTAAGGGTCTCAAAAGCATCAAAAAAGAATCTTAAAGTTTGATGCGTTACCACGGCAACAGTATCTAAGATATCAATAATCCTTTCACAGGTCTAAATCTGCCGTGTGTCTACATTATACACATAAAGTTTGAAGCAAATCGGGTAAAAATAAGAGGGTGATTTCAAAGCATTTTGAAAGTGACACACTTCCTGCTGCCAGTTGTTGGCGCTATAACTTTGACTCACAATAGTCACATCCATGTGATCGGCCTCTTACAGCGAACACACTGCTGAAGTTTCATCAAGATCAGTCAATGTATGCAGAAGTTATAACACACTTCCTGTTTCCATTATTCGCCATAATTTCGTTTCCTCGCCACGGCCAAACCGTTCGAGATATCAAAAATCCCCTGGCAATTTTTCATCCTCAATGTCTTGACTTCATGCACACCGAGTTTGGTGACGATCGGGTGGACTCCCTAGGAGGAGTATATCAAATTCCTGAACATGAGTTTCCAAACAACCCATAATAGCCGACTTCCTGTTGGGCTGGCGTAAAAAGTAAGAGTGCAAAGGATATATGAAACGATGAGATCTATATGTGTACCGATTTTCAGATTAATTCATGCCAGCGTGTTTGATATACGGACATGTTTTCAAATCCCGTTCCAGGGGGCGCTGTCGAGCCCCCCTGCCACGCCCGGGTACCATCTTCAGCCCGGCCCTGATGGCCGCGGGTTCTGACCCGTGTGCAAAGTTTCAAGAGTTTTTGAGCACGTTAAGGGCCCCAAAAGTGCCCAAAAGGTAGTAAAATAATAATAATAATAATAATAATAATAATAATAATAATAATAATATAATAATAATATAATAATAATAATAATCCTAAGGAAAACAATAGGGCCTTCGCCTTTTCAAGGCTTGGGCCCTAATAATAATAAATAATCCTAAGGAAAACAATAGGGCCTTCGCCTTTTCAAGGCTTGGGCCCTAAATATAGCTGCGAGCAGCGATTGCGGGCCCAAGCCGGTGGCACCGCCGCCCCGGTGCCTTTAGGGTTATTGTGCACGACGTGCAAAAACGTAACCCCGCTTTGACTGTTGAAAAGAAGTGTGCTGTAGAGCTTGCATCAGTGTGGCCTCTGCAAAAGTGCATATCCAGGGCATATATAAACCACAAAGTATGCGTGAGCAACCTTCTGAAACCTAAATTGAAAAATGAGACAGCCTACGGTCTCATGGATTTAACAGACACATGAAATAAGTACACAAGACCGAAAATTCATATGAAGTGTGCCATTTGGGGACAGGGCCTATGATCGTGAACCACAATAGCCACATATATGAGATCATTTAAAATTAGAATAATTTTTAGGTCAATATGTTTTGCAGCACTTAAATGTGTAAATCCAGAAGCCCAGTATTTATCTGGAGGTCTTTGTCCTTTGCCTGTCAACCAAGTTTGTCTCTGCTTTTTCTGTTCTGCCCTGTTTGCCATTGTTCACCCTGCCTGTCTTGACCATTCTTAATAAAAAGCTGCAAATGGATTCCCCTGACCTGACCCTGCCTCGATACAACACACATGCTGCATCTGCTCGCTATCTGCCGAACGGCTCTGGTAGTTCCGCTTCAGCACTGATGATGTTGTAGGAATAGTGCGCTCTGGTTGGTCTGGATTATTAGGAAATTTTTATTTTATACAGATATAAGTTATTTATAATTCATATATATATATATATATATATATATAGATAGATAGATAGATAGATAGATAGATATACATATATAAAGACACAGAGAATATTACTTGCCTTACCTGTTTAGTAAAATGAAAAAATAAAAATAAATAACTAGGGAAACCGAGATAATTATTCTGATTTGATGATACACTCAAAATATTACACAAGCAATCATTTAAATGTAATGATATTCAGAACAGAACAAGAATTTTAAAAAAACTATAAACAAGAAGTAACCGAAATAATGTAAAGCGAAAGTCAAAGTAAGTGGTGTTGGTCTCACGTAACTCTCTCATTAGAATCAAACTCTTTCAACATTTGTGATGTATTTGGATGCTAATTTTTTCTTTATTATAGGCTTTGTACTTCACTCACGTTCCAATATGTGTGTGAGTGTGTGTGTGTGTATGTGTGTGTGTGTGTGTGTGTGTTTGGTGTGTGTGTGTGGTTGAGGTGTGGGTGCGATTGAACTGTTACACATAAAAACATACTCCGTAATTTTGTTCATCGAGGACGTAAATTCAAACTGCAAAGTGTTTACTTATATTTATGTACACTCACAATAAAACACAAAGTGCTTTTGTCAAACTATAAACTCAAACTGTAACCTACAACTGTCCCCCAACCAAAATCTCACCCACACACACCAACACCCACACACACAGTTTAAAAGCAAAAAATATTTATCCAACCTCGTTTAAAAATAGTCTGTGAGTGCCATCTTTTGGACATTCATCATATTGCATTGGTTTTAATTTCTTGTCCTCAAACAGAGCACTGATCTGTTTATTTTTAAGTTACACATTCTACATTGATTAAAATAGAAAATCAAATGTGTTTTTTTTAATGGTAGTATTATTTTATACAATAATTTATAAATGTGATGAGAATAAATGTAGTGTGCATAAAATTTTTAAGGAAAACATTGATCTAATATAGCACATTAAAGAGAGAGAGACGGAGGCGCGGGCGCGATCGAACTGTGTGTGTGTGTGTGCGTGTGTGTGTGTGTGTGTGTGCGTGTGTGTGTGAAAGGGGCGCGATCGAACTGTGTGTGTGTGTGGGAGAGAGAATACAATTTTTAAGGAAAACATATTGATCTAATATAGCACATTATTGATCTAATATAGCACATTAGAGAGAGAGAGAGAGAGAGAGAGAGAGAGAGAGAGAGAGGCACGGGCGCGATCTCACTCTGTGTGAGTGTGTGTGTGTGTGTGTGTGTGTGCGTGTGTGTGTGAGAGAGAGGCGCGGGTGCGATCGAACTGTGTGTGTGTGTGTGCGTGTGTGGGAGAGAGAGAGGCGCGGGCGCGATCAAACTGTGTGTGTGCGTGAGACAGAGAGAGAGGCGCGGGAGCGATCGAACTGTGTGTGTGTGTGTGTGTGTGTGTGTGTGTGTGTGTGTGTGTGAGAGAGAGAGAGAGAGAGAGAGAGAGAGAGAGAGAGAGAGAGAGAGAGAGAGAGAGAGAGGCGCGGGTGCGATCGAACTGTGTGTGTGTGTGTGTAATACAGGTAATAAATTAATAAAAGTGCGTATAAATACAATTTTGGACACAAGAGGGCAGTATGGCCCCATGAATGACTTTGTGTTTAAACTATCACCCGAGGATACCCCCTCCCCTCCCCCTCCTCACACAGACACACACACACACACACACACACACACACACATACAGAATGCCAGGGTGCATTCTCTCTGTCAGAGAGAGGGAGAGAAAATTCTCAGAATCCACATTCAAACTACAATATCTGACTTTCTGTTTGTCTGAGCTAATGACAATAAATTAGAAAGTTGTCCGGCTTGACGAGAACAATATACACGCAGAGTTTTGTAACTGTAGATAAAATTAACTAAGTTATAACACACTTTATGTGTCCTTTTTTAGTCATAAATTCATTTCCTCGCCACGGCCAAACCGTTCGAGATATCAAAAATCCGTTCGCAATTTAGCATCCTCAATGTCTTGACTTCACGTTGACCGAGTTTCGTGGTGTTTGGATTAATTTTCTAGGAGAAGTATATCAAAAATAAAAGCATGCATTTTCCAAACAACCCATAATAGCTGATTTCCTGTTGAGCTGTCGTAAAACTTAGAGCACGAAAGTTGTTCGGCCCGATGAGATCTATAAGTGTACCGAGTTTCATATTATTACATGCAAGCATGTTTGATATATGGACAAGTGTTCGAATCCCGTTCCAGGGGGCGCTATCGAGCCCCCCTGCCACGCCCGGGTACCATCTTCAGCCCGGCCCTGATGGCCGCGGGTTCTGACCCGTGTGCAAAGTTTCAAGAGTTTTCGAGCACGTTAAGGGCCCCAAAATCTTGAAAAACTAAAATAAAAGCATTCTCACTCAGCAGACAAACCCCCCTCCCCTCAAACACACAGAGAGACGTAGGGTCAGAGAGAGAGGAAGAGAAAATTCTCCAAAACATCCACATTCAAACCAAAATATCTGACTTCCTGTTGGTCTGAGATAATAAGTGTAAATTAGAAAGTTGTCCAGCTCGATATGAACATTATACATACTGAGTTTTAAGATTGTAGATAAAAGTATAGACCTAACTCCCCCTCTTTTGTCAAAAGGTGGCGCTACTGAGCCCCGGCACCACGCCCGTTTCTGAAACTTTGCACATGTCTACTGGCTAATAAATGTGATGTGTCTATCGAGTTTCATGCAATTTCAAGTATGCTAAGAGTCTCAAAAGCATCAAAAAAGAATCTTAAAGTTTGATGCGTTACCACGGCAACAGTATCTAAGATATCAATAATCCTTTCACAGGTCTAAATCTTCCGTGTGTTTACATTATACACATAAAGTTTGAAGCAAATCGGGTCAAAATAAGAGGGTGATTTCAAAGCATTTTGAAAGTGACACACTTCCTGCTGCCAGTTGGTGGCGCTATAACTTTGACTCACAATAGTCACATCCATGTGATCGGCCTCTTACAGCGAACACACTGCTGAAGTTTCATCAAGATCAGTCAATGTATGCAGAAGTTATACCACACTTCCTGTTTCCATGATTCGCCATAAATTCGTTTCCTCGCCACGGCCAAACCGTTCGAGATATCAAAAATCCCCTGGCAATTTTTCATCCTCAATGTCTTGACTTCATGCACACCGAGTTTGGTGACGATCGGGTGAATTCCCTAGGAGGAGTATATCAAATTCCTGAACATGAGTTTCCAAACAACCCATAATAGCTGACTTCCTGTTGGGCTGGCGTAAAAAGTAAGAGTGCAAAGGATATATGAAACGATGAGATCTATATGTGTACCGATTTTCAGATTAATTCATGCAAGCGTGTTTGATATACGGACATGTTTTCAAATCCCGTTCCAGGGGGCGCTGTCGAGCCCCCCTGCCACGCCCGGGTACCATCTTCAGCCCGGCCCTGATGGCCGCGGGTTCTGACCCGTGTGCAAACTTTCAAGAGTTTTCGAGCACGTTAAGGGCCCCAAAAGTGCCCAAAAGGTAGTAAAATAATAATACTAAATATAGCTGCGAGCAGCGATTGCGGGCCCAAGCCGGTGGCACCGCCGCCCCGGTGCCTTTAGGGTTATTGTGCACGACGTGCAAAAACGTAACCCCGCTTTGACTGTTGAAAAGAAGTGTGCTGTAGAGCTTGCATCAGTGTGACTTCTGCAAAAGTGCATATCCAGGGCATATATAAACCACAAAGTATGCGTGAGCAACCTTCTGAAACCTAAATTCAAAAATGAGACAGCCTACGGTCTCATGGATTTAACAGACATATGAAATAAGTACACAAGACCGAAAATTCATGTGAAGTGTGTCATTTGGGGACAGGGCCTATGATCGTGAACCACAATAGCCACATATATGAGATCATTTAAATTTAGAATAATTTTTAGGTCAATATGTTTTGCAGCACTTAAATGTGTAAATCCAGAAGCCCAGTATTTATCTGGAGGTCTTTGTCCTTTGCCTGTCAACCTGGTTTGTCTCTGCCTTTTCTGTTCTGCCCTGTTTGCCATTGTTCTCCCTGCCTGTCTTGACCATTCTTAATAAAAAGCTGCAAATGGATTCCCCTGGCCTGACCCTGCCTCGATACAACACATATGCTGCATCTGCTCGCTATCTGCCGAACGGCTCTGGTAGTTCCGCTTCAGCACTGATGATGTTGTAGGAATAGTGCGCTCTGGTTGGTCTGGATTATTAGGAAATTTTTATTTTATACAGAAATAAGTTATTTATAATTCATATAGAGATAGATAGATAGATAGATATACATATATAAAGACACAGAGAATATTACTTGCCTTACCTGTTTAGTAAAATGAAAAAATAAAAATAAATAACTAGGGAAACCGAGATAATTATTCTGATTTGATGATACACTCAAAATATTACACAAGCAATTGTTTAAATTTAATGATATTCAGAACAGAACAAGAATTTTAAAAAACTATAAACAAGAAGTAACCGAAATAATGTAAAGCGAAAGTGAAAGTAAGTGGTGTTGGTCTCACGTAACTCTCTCATTAGAATCAAACTGTTTCAACATTTGTGATGTATTTGGATGCTAATTTTTTCTTTATTATAGGCTTTGTACTTCACTCACGTTCCAATATGTGTGTGTGTGTGTGTGTGTGTGTGTGTGTGTGTGTGTGTGTGTGTTTGGTGTGTGTGTGTGGGTGAGGTGTGGGTGCGATTGAACTGTTACACATAAAAACATACTCCGTCATTTTGTTTATAGAGGACGTAAATTCAAACTGCAAAGTGTTTATTTATATGTATGGTCACTCACAATAAAACACAAAATGCTTTTGTCAAACTATAAACTCAAACTGTAACCTACAACTGTCCCCCAACCAAAATCTCACCCACACACACCAACACACACACACACAGTTTAAAAGCAAAAAATATTTATCCAACCTCGTTTAAAAACAGTCTGTGAGTGCCATCTTTTGGACATTCATCATATTGCATTGGTTTTAATTTCTTGTCCTCAAACAGAGCACTAATCTGTTTATTTTTAACTTACACATTCTACATTGATTAAAATAGAAAATCAAATGTGTTTTTTTAATGGTAGTATTATTTTATACAATAATTTATAAATCTGATGAGAATAAATGTAGTGTGCATACATTTTTTAAGGAAAACATTGATCTAATATAGCACATTAGAGAGAGAGAGACGGAGGCGCGGGCGCGATCGAACTGTGTGTGTGTGTGTGTGCGTGTGTGTGTGTGTGTGTGTGTGTGAAAGGGGCGCGATCGAACTCTGTGTGTGGGAGAGAGAATAAAATTTTTAAGGAAAACATATTGATCTAATATAGCACATGAGAGAGAGAGAGAGAGAGAGAGAGGGAGAGAGAGAGAGAGAGAGAGAGAGAGAGAGAGAGAGAGAGAGACGCGGGCGCGATCGAACTGTGTGTGTGTGTGCGTGTGTGTGTGTGTGAGAGAGAGAGAGAGGCGCGGGCGCGATCAAACTGTGTGTGTGTGTGTGCGTGTGTGGGAGAGAGAGAGGCGCGGGCGCGATCAAACTGTGTGTGTGCGTGAGACAGAGAGAGAGTCGCGGGAGCGATCGAACTGTGTGTGTGTGTGTGTGTGTGTGTGTGTGAGAGAGAGAGAGAGAGAGAGAGAGAGAGAGAGAGAGGCGCGGGTGCGATCGAACTGTGTGTGTGCGTAATACAGGAAATAAATGAATAAAAGTGCGTATAAATACAATTTTGGACACAAGAGGGCAGTATGGCCCCATGAATGACTGTGTTTAAACTATCACCCGAAGATACCCCCTCCCCTCCCGCTCCTCACACAGACACACACACACACATACAGAATGCCAGGGTGCATTCTCTCTGTCAGAGAGAGGGAGAGAAAATTCTCAGAATCCACATTCAAACTACAATATCTGACTTTCTGTTGGTCTGAGCTAATGACAATAAATTAGAAAGTTGTTCGGCTTGACGAGAACAATATACACGCAGAGTTTTGTAACTGTAGGTAAAATTAACTAAGTTATAACACACTTTATGTGTCCTTTTTTAGTCATAAATTCATTTGATCGCCACGGCCAAACCGTTCGAGATATCAAAAATCCGTTCGCAATTTAACATCCTCAATGTCTTGACTTCACGCTGACCGAGTTTCGTGGTGTTTGGATTAATTCTCTAGGAGAAGTATATCAAAAATAAAAGCATGCATTTTCCAAACAACCCATAATAGCTGACTTCCTGTTGAGCTGTCGTAAAAATTAGAGCACGAAAGTTGTTCGGCCCGATGAGATCTATAAGTGTACCGAGTTTCATATTATTACATGTAAGCATGTTTGATATATGGACAAGTGTTCGAATCCCGTTCCAGGGGGCGCTGTCGAGCCCCCCTGCCACGACCAGGTACCATCTTCGGCCCGGCCCTGATGGCCGCGGGTTCTGACCATTGTACAAAGTTTCAAGAGTTTTCGAGCACGTTAAGGGCCCCAAAACCTTGAAAAACTCAAATAAAAGCATTCTCCCTCAGCAGACAAACCCCCCTCCCCTCAAACACACGGAGAGACGTAGGGTCAGAGAGAGAGGAAGAGAAAATTCTCCAAAACATCCACATTCAAACCAAAATATCTGACTTCCTGTTGGTCTGAGCTAATAAGTGTAAATTAGAAAGTTGTCCAGCTCGATATGAACTTTATACATACTGAGTTTTAAGATTGTAGATAAAAGTATAGACCTAAATCCCCCTCTTTTGTGAAAAGGTGGCGCTACTGAGCCCCGGCACCACGCCCGTTTCTGAAACTTTGCACATGTCTACTGGCTAATAAATGTGATGTGTCTGTCGAGTTTCATGCAATTTCAAGTATGCTAAGAGTCTCAAAAGCATCAAAAAAGAATCTTAAAGTTTGATGCGTTACCACGGCAACAGTATCTAAGATATCAATAATCCTTTCACAGGTCTAAATCTGCCGTGTGTTTACATTATACACATAAAGTTTGAAGCAAATCGGGTAAAAATAAGAGGGTGATTTCAAAGCATTTTGAAAGTGACACACTTCCTGCTGCCAGTTGGTGGCGCTATAACTTTGACTCACAATAGTCACATCCATGTGATCGGCCTCTTACAGCGAACACACTGCTGAAGTTTCATCAAGATCAGTCAATGTATGCAGAAGTTATAACACACTTCCTGTTTCCATTATTCGCCATAATTTCGTTTCCTCGCCACGGCCAAACCGTTCGAGATATCAAAAATCCCCTGGCAATTTTTCATCCTCAATGTCTTGACTTCATGCACACCGAGTTTGCTGACGATCGGGTGAATTTCCTAGGAGGAGTATATCGAATTCCTGAACATGAGTTTCCAAACAACCCATAATAGCCGACTTCCTGTTGGGCTGGCGTAAAAAGTAAGAGTGCAAAGGATATATGAAACGATGAGATCTATATGTGTACCGATTTTCAGATTAATTCATGCAAGCGTGTTTGATATACGGACATGTTTTCAAATCCCGTTCCAGGGGGCGCTGTCGAGCCCCCCTGCCACGCCCGGGTACCATCTTCAGCCCGGCCCTGATGGCCGCGGGTTCTGACCCGTGTGCAAAGTTTCAAGAGTTTTCGAGCACGTTAAGGGCCCCAAAAGTGCCCAAAAGGTAGTAAAATAATAATAATAATAATAATAATAATAATAAATAATCCTAAGGAAAACAATAGGGCCTTCGCCTTTTCAAGGCTTGGGCCCTAATAATAATAATAATAATAATAATAATAATAAATAATCCTAAGGAAAACAATAGGGCCTTCGCCTTTTCAAGGCTTGGGCCCTAATAAATAATCCTAAGGAAAACAATAGGGCCTTCGCCTTTTCAAGGCTTGGGCCCTAAAAATGAGACAGCCTACGGTCTCATGGATTTAACAGACACATGAAATAAGTACACAAGACCGAAAATTCATATGAAGTGTGCCATTTGGGGACAGGGCCTATGATCGTGAACCACAATAGCCACATATATGAGATCATTTAAAATTAGAATAATTTTTAGGTCAATATGTTTTGCAGCACTTAAATGTGTAAATCCAGAAGCCCAGTATTTATCTGGAGGTCTTTGTCCTTTGCCTGTCAACCAAGTTTGTCTCTGCTTTTTCTGTTCTGCCCTGTTTGCCATTGTTCACCCTGCCTGTCTTGACCATTCTTAATAAAAAGCTGCAAATGGATTCCCCTGGCCTGACCCTGCCTCGATACAACACACATGCTGCATCTGCTCGCTATCTGCCGAACGGCTCTGGTAGTTCCGCTTCAGCACTGATGATGTTGTAGGAATAGTGCGCTCTGATTTGTCTGTATTATTCGGTATCTTTTATTTTATACAGAAATAAGTTATTTATAATTCATATATATATATATATATATATATATATATATATAGATAGATAGATAGATAGATAGATAGATAGATAGATAGATAGATATACATAAGTAGTTATTACCGGACACCATGTGTCAAAATGATTGATGACTTCCGGTTGACCTTTGACCTTTTCCGGTCCCGCCCTTTTCCTGGTGTGCATCCGTTATCTATAGATAAGGATTGACCTATTGACCCCACCCATCCAATCGATGTGTTTTGAGAGATTGTGCATCCGGCGTCTATTGTTAAGGGTCAAGCAGTTGACCCCGCCTATCCGATCAATGAAATGTTTTGACCATCTGGCCTCTATTGATAAGGGTTGTGGTGTTGAGCTATCTGATCAATCAACTGTTTTGGCATTCCAGAGGCCATAGTGGTTTCAATGTGATGTGGGTAATGTGAGAGGAAAAAAGTCAGTGTCACCGGGGGTCCCTCTGTATGTGTGTCACAGACGCTCCCCCTACCTCTGCTCTGGCCTCTATTGATAAGGGTTGTGGTGTTGAGCTATCTGATCAATCAACTGTTTTGGCATTCCAGAGGCCATTGTGTTTTGCTGTGTAATGTGAGAGGAAAAAAAGTCAGTGTCACCGGGGGTCCCTCTGTATGTGTGTCACAGACGCTCCCCCTACCTCTGCAAGTGTGTCACGGGGGTTCTTGATTCTAGAGAGAGAGAGAGAGAGAGAGAGAGAGAGAGAGAGAGAGACGCGGGCGCGATCGAACTGTGTGTGTGTGTGCGTGTGTGTGTGTGTGAGAGAGAGAGAGAGGCGCGGGCGCGATCAAACTGTGTGTGTGTGTGTGCGTGTGTGGGAGAGAGAGAGGCGCGGGCGCGATCAAACTGTGTGTGTGCGTGAGACAGAGAGAGAGTCGCGGGAGCGATCGAACTGTGTGTGTGTGTGTGTGTGTGTGTGTGTGAGAGAGAGAGAGAGAGAGAGAGAGAGAGAGGCGCGGGTGCGATCGAACTGTGTGTGTGCGTAATACAGGAAATAAATGAATAAAAGTGCGTATAAATACAATTTTGGACACAAGAGGGCAGTATGGCCCCATGAATGACTTTGTGTTTAAACTATCACCCGAAGATACCCCCTCCCCTCCCGCTCCTCACACAGACACACACACACACATACAGAATGCCAGGGTGCATTCTCTCTGTCAGAGAGAGGGAGAGAAAATTCTCAGAATCCACATTCAAACTACAATATCTGACTTTCTGTTGGTCTGAGCTAATGACAATAAATTAGAAAGTTGTTCGGCTTGACGAGAACAATATACACGCAGAGTTTTGTAACTGTAGGTAAAATTAACTAAGTTATAACACACTTTATGTGTCCTTTTTTAGTCATAAATTCATTTGATCGCCACGGCCAAACCGTTCGAGATATCAAAAATCCGTTCGCAATTTAACATCCTCAATGTCTTGACTTCACGCTGACCGAGTTTCGTGGTGTTTGGATTAATTCTCTAGGAGAAGTATATCAAAAATAAAAGCATGCATTTTCCAAACAACCCATAATAGCTGACTTCCTGTTGAGCTGTCGTAAAACTTAGAGCACGAAAGTTGTTCGGCCCGATGAGATCTATAAGTGTACCGAGTTTCATATTATTACATGTAAGCATGTTTGATATATGGACAAGTGTTCGAATCCCGTTCCAGGGGGCGCTGTCGAGCCCCCCTGCCACGACCAGGTACCATCTTCGGCCCGGCCCTGATGGCCGCGGGTTCTGACCATTGTACAAAGTTTCAAGAGTTTTCGAGCACGTTAAGGGCCCCAAAACCTTGAAAAACTCAAATAAAAGCATTCTCCCTCAGCAGACAAACCCCCCTCCCCTCAAACACACGGAGAGACGTAGGGTCAGAGAGAGAGGAAGAGAAAATTCTCCAAAACATCCACATTCAAACCAAAATATCTGACTTCCTGTTGGTCTGAGCTAATAAGTGTAAATTAGAAAGTTGTCCAGCTCGATATGAACTTTATACATACTGAGTTTTAAGATTGTAGATAAAAGTATAGACCTAAATCCCCCTCTTTTGTGAAAAGGTGGCGCTACTGAGCCCCGGCACCACGCCCGTTTCTGAAACTTTGCACATGTCTACTGGCTAATAAATGTGATGTGTCTGTCGAGTTTCATGCAATTTCAAGTATGCTAAGAGTCTCAAAAGCATCAAAAAAGAATCTTAAAGTTTGATGCGTTACCACGGCAACAGTATCTAAGATATCAATAATCCTTTCACAGGTCTAAATCTGCCGTGTGTTTACATTATACACATAAAGTTTGAAGCAAATCGGGTAAAAATAAGAGGGTGATTTCAAAGCATTTTGAAAGTGACACACTTCCTGCTGCCAGTTGGTGGCGCTATAACTTTGACTCACAATAGTCACATCCATGTGATCGGCCTCTTACAGCGAACACACTGCTGAAGTTTCATCAAGATCAGTCAATGTATGCAGAAGTTATAACACACTTCCTGTTTCCATTATTCGCCATAATTTCGTTTCCTCGCCACGGCCAAACCGTTCGAGATATCAAAAATCCCCTGGCAATTTTTCATCCTCAATGTCTTGACTTCATGCACACCGAGTTTGCTGACGATCGGGTGAATTTCCTAGGAGGAGTATATCGAATTCCTGAACATGAGTTTCCAAACAACCCATAATAGCCGACTTCCTGTTGGGCTGGCGTAAAAAGTAAGAGTGCAAAGGATATATGAAACGATGAGATCTATATGTGTACCGATTTTCAGATTAATTCATGCAAGCGTGTTTGATATACGGACATGTTTTCAAATCCCGTTCCAGGGGGCGCTGTCGAGCCCCCCTGCCACGCCCGGGTACCATCTTCAGCCCGGCCCTGATGGCCGCGGGTTCTGACCCGTGTGCAAAGTTTCAAGAGTTTTCGAGCACGTTAAGGGCCCCAAAAGTGCCCAAAAGGTAGTAAAATAATAATAATAATAATAATAATAATAATAAATAATCCTAAGGAAAACAATAGGGCCTTCGCCTTTTCAAGGCTTGGGCCCTAATAATAATAATAATAATAATAATAATAATAAATAATCCTAAGGAAAACAATAGGGCCTTCGCCTTTTCAAGGCTTGGGCCCTAATAAATAATCCTAAGGAAAACAATAGGGCCTTCGCCTTTTCAAGGCTTGGGCCCTAAAAATGAGACAGCCTACGGTCTCATGGATTTAACAGACACATGAAATAAGTACACAAGACCGAAAATTCATATGAAGTGTGCCATTTGGGGACAGGGCCTATGATCGTGAACCACAATAGCCACATATATGAGATCATTTAAAATTAGAATAATTTTTAGGTCAATATGTTTTGCAGCACTTAAATGTGTAAATCCAGAAGCCCAGTATTTATCTGGAGGTCTTTGTCCTTTGCCTGTCAACCAAGTTTGTCTCTGCTTTTTCTGTTCTGCCCTGTTTGCCATTGTTCACCCTGCCTGTCTTGACCATTCTTAATAAAAAGCTGCAAATGGATTCCCCTGGCCTGACCCTGCCTCGATACAACACACATGCTGCATCTGCTCGCTATCTGCCGAACGGCTCTGGTAGTTCCGCTTCAGCACTGATGATGTTGTAGGAATAGTGCGCTCTGATTGGTCTGGATTATTCGGGATCTTTTATTTTATACAGAAATAAGTTATTTATAATTCATATATATATATATATATATATATATATATATAGATAGATAGATAGATAGATAGATAGATAGATAGATAGATAGATATACATAAGTAGTTATTACCGGACACCATGTGTCAAAATGATTGATGACTTCCGGTTGACCTTTGACCTTTTCCGGTCCCGCCCTTTTCCTGGTGTGCATCCGTTATCTATAGATAAGGATTGACCTATTGACCCCACCCATCCAATCGATGTGTTTTGAGAGATTGTGCATCCGGCGTCTATTGTTAAGGGTCAAGCAGTTGACCCCGCCTATCCGATCAATGAAATGTTTTGACCATCTGGCCTCTATTGATAAGGGTTGTGGTGTTGAGCTATCTGATCAATCAACTGTTTTGGCATTCCAGAGGCCATAGTGGTTTCAATGTGATGTGGGTAATGTGAGAGGAAAAAAGTCAGTGTCACCGGGGGTCCCTCTGTATGTGTGTCACAGACGCTCCCCCTACCTCTGCTCTGGCCTCTATTGATAAGGGTTGTGGTGTTGAGCTATCTGATCAATCAACTGTTTTGGCATTCCAGAGGCCATTGTGTTTTGCTGTGTAATGTGAGAGGAAAAAAAGTCAGTGTCACCGGGGGTCCCTCTGTATGTGTGTCACAGACGCTCCCCCTACCTCTGCAAGTGTGTCACGGGGGTTCTTGCCTACCCCTCCATGTCTGCTCTGATATCTGAAACAATGTTACATAAACAGGGTTTATCGTTTAAAATATTATTCAAATGAAAGCAGAGTTGAAAAACATACTGGTCTTTATAAATGTTTATAAAATAATTTAACTACAGTTGAAAACGTATAGTTTAAATGATGTAAATGAAATGGTTATAAAATAATTTAACTAAGGTTGAAACATACTATTCTTTATAAATGTATAAATGAAATGTTTATAAAATAATTTTACTATAGTTGAAAACAGTTTAAATGATGTAAACGAAATGGTTATAAAATAATTTAACTAAGGTTGAAACATACTATTCTTTATAAATGTATAAATGAAATGTTTATAAAATAATTTTACTATAGTTGAAAACAGTTTAAATGATGTAAACGAAATGGTTATAAAATAATTTAACTAAGGTTGAAACATACTATTCTTTATAAATGTATAAATGAAATGGTTATAAAATGGTGTAAATGAAATGGTTATAAAATAATTTAACTAAGGTTGATCGTTTAAAATATTATTCAAATGAAACTAGAGTTGAAAAACATACTGGTCTTTATAATTGTATAAATGAAATGTTTATAAAATAATTTTACTATAGTTGAAAACATAGCTAAAATGGTGTAAATGAAATGGTTATAAAATAATTTAACTAAGGTTGAAACATACTATTGTTTATAAATGTATAAATGAAATGGTTATAAAATAATTTAACTATAGTTGAAAACATATAGTTAAAATGGTGTAAATGAAATGGTTATAAAATAATTTAACTAAGGTTGAAACATACTATTCTTTATAAATGTATAAATGAAATGGTTATAAAATAATTTAACAATAGTTGAAAACATATAGTTAAAATGGTGTAAATGACTGTGTGTGTGTGTGTGTGTGTGTGTGTGTATGTGTGTGTGTGTGTGTGTGTGTGTGTGTGTGTGTGTGTGTGTGTGTGTGTGTGTGTGTGTGTGTGTCATGGTGTCAAAGCACTAAACAATCTATCTCTGATACACACGGATGAATAGGTATTTGTTTAAAAACACTGATCCGATACATTTTGTTGACCGTTTGAATTAAATTAAAAAGTACTTATACATATACATATATTATACTCATACACATCCTCATTGTAATTTATTTATCCAATTTCAAAGACTTTTTCAGTATGCGCTCATTAAAAACCTCTCAAACATTTTTAAGTTTTACTATTGTAAATCAGAAACACCTGTCATTTTGACTACCCTTATTTATTGTATCTTAAAGAGGTCATCTCTTTTGGGGTTGAATATTGAGAAAATTGTAATGATCTTTTGAAATAATAGTTCAATGTTTTTAATGGATAAGCTGCAAACACATTTCATTTTGTAAGTGTAAGTTCTAGATGTGTGTTGCACCTTCCACTCTGCATATCAGAGGGGATGATAATCATTAACTGGTATTTTGGTCAGTTTCTCACACAAAGCTACTGTATGGTTTTGAAGATTTTGATATTATGGTACTTTTCATATGATAGCCTACTTTTATGGGGCTTTTTTTATTGTGGAGCTTGACAGGTCTCGTTCCTTTCACTTTCATTATAATGAAAAGAGGTGTGCAGGATATCTTTTTTTAGAAATTCACCTTTTGTGTTTTACTGAAGAAAGAAAGTTATACAGGCTTAGAACTAGGTTTTCACAGTACCAACATTACAGTAGTCGGTACCAATATACCAGTCTCAATACCAGTTCTCACTACCAGTTTTGGTACCATAGCAAAAACGATTTAAACTATTTTGTTTAATAAAAAAAAAAAAAAAAAATATGAATGGCTTATATAGAAAACGAGCAAAGAATGCTCCTTTTAATGAATATGCCTGGGAGCCAGGGTTGCCAGGTTTTTGCTACAAAACTAGCCGAATGGTCAAAGTCAAAGTTTATTCATATAGCACAATTTATACAGCGACAGATGACCAATGTGCTTTACACTACATCATAAAACATAAAACAAAACAAAGGAAAAGGATAAAAAACATCATATATGAAAGGAATGTGAGTATATATCAGCATTTAATGATCATTAAATGCCAGAGAGAATAAATAGGTTTTTAACAAAGACTTAAAAAGAGGAAGGGATGGCGCGGATCTAATCAGGATAGACAAGCTGTTCCAAAGTTTAGGGTCCACAACAGAAAATGCACAATGTCCCCTTTGCTGTAATCTGAATCTAGGGACAACTACGTTTTTTTGTCCCAGATCTGAAAGGGACTAATAGATTAGAGATGTAGGATGGCGCCAGATTATTCAAACATTTACAAACAAACAAAAGGATTTTAAAATCAACTTTAAAACGAACCAATGAAGTCATGATAAAATTTCAGTGATCATCATGTTTTTGCATAGACATGGTTATAAAATAATTTAACTAAGGTTGAAACATACTATTCTTTATAAATGTATAAATGAAATGGTTATAAAATAATTTAACTATAGTTGAAAACATATAGTTAAAATGGTGTAAAAGAAATGGTTATAAAAAAATTTAACTAAGGTTGAAACATACTATTGTTTATAAATGTATAAATGAAATGTTTATAAAATAATTTAACAATAGTTGAGGTCACCAGCATCAGTTGTCAATGTTAAATAAATATAATTGAGATTTGGTACTGTGGAGTGCTCTGAAGCCAGACTGAAGTCTCAAATAGAGATAGTATTTAGGTTAAGATAAGAATCAAGTCGACGTAACACAACTTTTTCGAGACCTTTGAAGATGAAAGGTAAATTAGAAATGGGCCTATAGTTTTCAATGAAGTTGCTACTTTTTATACTCATTTGTATAATTATTGACCAAATATATGTTCAGCTGTGGCATTTCCACCAGCAGAGAAGCACTTCCACTCACCTGGAAAGTAATTAGAAATATTAATATTTCCTTTGACTGTTGAATTTAATATGACAGGTGCTGAAACATTGCTTCCATTTTGGGCAGAGATATTGATTTTAGAGACTCCATAAGGCTCCACGGTTTCCCCCCTTTTTCTTCTGATAGAGAGGAAAGACACATAATTAATGATATTTTTAACCATAGTTTGTACTCAGGGCCTACAACAGAAATCAGCCCTGATCTGACTGGTGTGTTTCATAGGGCTGTGTACATTACCATAATACGACGTGTCCATCTGCTGTTTTCAGTGCACTCCTCTAATCTGAAATGACCAGCTCAACCTGAGAAAAAAAGGCAAATATTATGTAGGGGTGAAGTTTGGTTAATTGTGACACTTTTTGCCACTGAGCTAACTGGGAAAAAACTATTATGCAATCGTTCACTCATAAGTGACGATTTTTTTTTTTTTTTTTCCTTTTTTTTTTTTTTTTTTACGTAATTAGCAATATACTAGGTAGCCTAGAAATTGCATTGATTTATCTCCAAATAAGTTTACTACCATTTATTGATTAAGTGTGTCAGATACCAATCATAATAATGTATTTATTACTTACCTCCTTCCCAAATGTATAATTAGAATAAAATTCAGACAGTTATTTTTATGGCAGTAAAACGATGCTAACCTGTCACTAGCAAGCACTATTATAAACAATGGCTGAAAGAATCTGAAAGCTTCTTAAAAACGATACTATGTTAAAATTTTATTAGGATAACATTATTGTTTATATTTGAACAACTAGTTGCCCATGGTTAAATTAAGGACAGGCTACATCTTTTGTTACAACAAGAACGGGTTGGAGTAGCCTATTAAAGAGGACATGTGTTCTTAACAGTATGTTGTCATATTTCTAACAACAGCAAGCATTTGATGAATTGAAGAGATACATTCGACTGCGCAGGCGCACATAAATAATGCGTCACGCTGAACGTCAATTCACGTCACGCCCTTTATTTTTTTTTAATGCAACAAAAAATATACAAAGATTAGCATACATGCGTACACCTCACAACAAGTAGAAAACATACATAAGGATATGTAAAATAAAGTAGGGGTAAAATTACAATAATTTAAAGTAACAAAAAGCTTCATAGGTCTTCCTTGCTTTTTTTGTTAAATTTGATCTAATGTAGTACCATTTTTTTATTACTTGCGTGATGACTTCATAAAGTAGGCTAGGCTATACTGCGTGGTCATCCTTATGCTTCCATCTATCCATCACTCAATTATAGCAAATAGCTAAGTCTCGGTTTTCATATGTTGTGCAAATGTATATTATTAGGCTAAATATTATTTTAAATAACTTATTTATGGTAAAAACCGAGTCTCAAGTAGTCTATCACTTACAACTGACGAAGATTTCTAATTACATAGTTACATTTATAGCGCTTTTTACAATAGGCTACAGATTGTTTCAAAGCAGCTTTACAGTGATAACGGGAAATAAGGCAACAACGTTTGTTTTGGCTGTTCAGCAGCTCTAGAAGAAAACTGTCATCCAGCTCGAGTAAGTTTGATTCAATTCCGTTGTAAATCGGAATGTCATCGGCCAGCTCAGTTCAGTTATCAGTGTCAGATCAATAATATTGTTGATTATTAAGATATATGTAGATAATCTTCTAAACGTAATAAAATTAGGCTTCGTCTTGTGATTGTAACAATAGTTTAATAGATCGCAGGAAATACTGTGATTCGGTGATCTTATTATTACTTTTTTTAATTATTATTAATAAAGTCAAGAAAATGATAAACCCCATAATTACCTGTCGCTTGTACATCGCTGTGTATCCTGCGTGCTTGAGCAGATAGTGATGCCTGAGAGGAAAAAAACTTTCACGTTTAATTTGACAATGAGACCAGTCAAAGTGCACTACATACATTTTTTTATCACTGTGAAACCATCCATCCTGTACACTCAACTCTTTAGAAAGCAATCTTTTTTCCCCAGAAATGTGTCACTTTGGTTTTCAGTGGCATTGCATAGGCTATAATTTTTACATTATAGGTGCTGATATAATTGATCTTTGTTTTTATTTTTTAAATGTTTCAACAGGGGTTTAGATTTTTTATTATTATTATTATTATTATACATTTTATTTATAGGCGCCTTTCTTGAAACTCAAGGTCACCTTACAACATCATCAACAATAACAAATTTAAAAAGCAATGAGACACAAGACATATTAAAAAACAAAACAAAACAACAACAACAAAAAAAAAAAAAAAAAAAAAAAAAAGTGCAGTTATGGTCAAAGGGAATAAGCTATTCTAAACAGATAAGTTTTGAGTTTGGATTTGAAAAGTGAAAGAGAGTCAATTTTACGGAGGTCTGGTGGAAGCGAATTCTAGAGCTGAGGAGCAGAGAAACTGAAAGCTCTACTCCCCATAGTAACAAGGCGGACACGGGGAACAGTAAAATGAATAAAAGAAGTGGATCTTAGAGTACGCGTGTGTGTGGGTATATGGAGGAGATCAGAACGATATGAAGGGGCTAGATTATGAATGGCTTTAAAAGTAAGAAGAAGTATTTTGTAGTTGATACGATAAATAATAGGGAGCCAATGCAGCTGTTGTAGGATAGGAGTGATGTGATAAATAGGAGGGGTGCGAGTAATGATACGAGCTGCCGAGTTTTGGACCAGTTGAAGTTTATGAAGAGTTTTATGTGGGAGGCCAAACAAAAGGGAATTACAATAATCTAAACGGGAGGTGACTAAGCTGTGAACAAGAATGGCAGTCGAGTGCGGTGTGAGGAAAGGACGCAAACGGTTGATATTACGAAGATGATAATAAGTAGACCGGTAACGTTGTTAACATGAGATGTAAAGGAGAGGGTGCTATCAAAGATGACACCCAAACTCTTAACCTGAGGGGATTCGGGGAAATGAAGGAGCTATCAATAAGAATAGAGAAATTATGGATTTTGTTTAATGTTGATTTTGTACCTATAAGAAGCAATTCTGTTTTATTACTATTTAATTTAAGGAAATTTGATGTGAACCAGGATTTTATGTCAAGAAGGCAGTTAGTAAGGGAAGATGGTGGAAGTGTGGAATTAGGTTTAGTTGAAAGATAGAGCTGGGTGTCATCTGCGTAGCAATGGAAATTAATATGATGTTTACGGAAGATGTAACCAAGGGGAAGAAGATAAATAATAAACAGTAAGGGCCCCAGAACAGAGCCCTGCGGCACGCCTGTTATGACAGGGACAGAATAAGAGGTGAATGATTTTAACTGAATAAACTGAGTGCGGCCAGAGAGATATGAATTAAACCAGTTAAGAGGTATATTAGTAATTACAATAGAGGAGAGTCTGTCAAGAAGTATGGTGTGTGAAATAGTATCGAAGGCCGCACTCAGATCAAGCAGAAGAAGAATGGAAAGTAAACCAGAATCAGCCGCTAGAAGAAGGTTGTTAGTGGTTTCAAGTAATGCTGTTTCCGTACTATGATGCGGACGGATTTAGGACACCAGTGGGTCACCTGATGGAGTTTTAGGACACCAGTGGGTCACCTGATGGAGTTTTAGGACACCAGTGGGTCACCTGATGGAGTTTTAGGACACCAGTGGGTCACCTGATGGAGTTTTAGGACACCAGTGGGTCACCTGATGGAGTTTTAGGACACCAGTAGGTCACCTGATGGAGTTTTTCGGTTCCTTGCCACTGTTGCCTTTGGCTTGCTCAGTTGGGGATATTCAAATTAATTAACCAAGCATTAATACCATTGATCAGCCCTACCAAACGTGGATGTTTTTTCACTAAGAAACAAAAATTGTTATGTTATTTGATTGATATTGTGAAGCTGCTTTGATGCAATTTATATTGTGAAAAGCGCTATATAAATACACTTGACTTGACTTGACGGAAACCTGACTGGAATTGCTCATATAGATTATTGTAAGAAAGATGAGTATGGAGTTGAACAGCCACTATTTTTTCCAAAATTTTGGAGATGAATGGAAGATTTGAAATAGGTCGGAAATTATTATATTCACTGTAGTGGAATGCTACTTTCAAAATATTTACATTAATGTAAATATTTGACATGACAGTATTGCTTTAGTCTCTGATGAGACTTTGACTCACATTGATAAAACATTTGTGCTGAACATGCTGATCAGATCAATCAAAAATACATTTTTTTTTCCCACTTCTGTAGCCTGTTTTGTCTCACTGTATCCCTAAGATTGGTGAAAAGTTATCAGGGTACCCGCGGGTCTTAAAAGCCTTGAAAAAGTCTTGAATTTGATCATCTCAAATTAAGGCCTTAAAAGCCTTGAATTTAGTATACAAAGTCTTGGATTTCGTTACAAAGGTCTTATTTAGTTTTTACCAAAAGTAAAGTAACTGCAGTTTGACTAAAAGTTGACAAAAAATGCAAAGACTTTTCGTCAACTACAACTATAAAAAACAGGATGACTCAAATGTGATTAAGACCAATAAGCATTTTCGTCTGAAGACTAAGACTAAATCAAAAATGGCTGCCAAAATTAACACTGGCTTACACACACGTGCGCGCTACAATGCTGTTGCGAATGTATTAAATATGACTGATATATAATTCAATATATATTTAATTCAAGTAACCTCCTTGTACATAATTATTTTCTAGGTTTTAAAATGTATACAGATTTGACATTTTCCCCTCATACTTCTGTCGGAATGGGTACGAAGTTGGCATTGAATTTCATTTGAAATGGTATTAAAAAGGTCTTAAAAAGCCTTGAATTTAAGTTGGAGGATCCTCGGGGTACCCTGGTTATACAAGACAGAGGAAAAAAAAATGTACTTTTGATTGATCTGATCAGCATGTTCAGCACAAATGTTTTATCAATGTGAGTCAAAGTCTCATCAGAGACTAAAGCAATACTGTCATGTCAAATATTTACATTAATGTAAATATTTTGAAAGTAGCATTCCACTACAGTGAATATAATAATTTCCGACCTATTTCAAATCTTCCATTCATCTCCAAAATTTTGGAAAAAATAGTGGCTGTTCAACTCCATACTCATCTTTCTTACAATAATCTATATGAGCAATTCCAGTCAGGTTTCCGTCAAGTCAAGTCAAGTGTATTTATATAGCGCTTTTCACAATATAAATTGCATCAAAGCAGCTTCACAATATCAATCAAATAACATAACAATTTTTGTTTCTTAGTGAAAAAACATCCACGTTTGGTAGGGCTGATCAATGGTATTAATGCTTGGTTAATTAATTTGAATATCCCCAACTGAGCAAGCCAAAGGCAACAGTGGCAAGGAACCGAAAAACTCCATCAGGTGACCCACTGGTGTCCTAAAACTCCATCAGGTGACCCACTGGTGTCCTAAAACTCCATCAGGTGACCCACTGGTGTCCTAAAACTCCATCAGGTGACCTACTGGTGTCCTAAATCCGTCCGCATCATAGTACGGAAACAGCATTACTTGAAACCACTAACAACCTTCTTCTAGCGGCTGATTCTGGTTTACTTTCCATTCTTCTTCTGCTTGATCTGAGTGCGGCCTTCGATACTATTTCACACACCATACTTCTTGACAGACTCTCCTCTATTGTAATTACTAATATACCTCTTAACTGGTTTAATTCATATCTCTCTGGCCGCACTCAGTTTATTCAGTTAAAATCATTCACCTCTTATTCTGTCCCTGTCATAACAGGCGTGCCGCAGGGCTCTGTTCTGGGGCCCTTACTGTTTATTATTTATCTTCTTCCCCTTGGTTACATCTTCCGTAAACATCATATTAATTTCCATTGCTACGCAGATGACACCCAGCTCTATCTTTCAACTAAACCTAATTCCACACTTCCACCATCTTCCCTTACTAACTGCCTTCTTGACATAAAATCCTGGTTCACATCAAATTTCCTTAAATTAAATAGTAATAAAACAGAATTGCTTCTTATAGGTACAAAATCAACATTAAACAAAATCCATAATTTCTCTATTCTTATTGATAGCTCCTTCATTTCCCCGAATCCCCTCAGGTTAAGAGTTTGGGTGTCATCTTTGATAGCACCCTCTCCTTTACATCTCATGTTAACAACGTTACCGGTCTACTTATTATCATCTTCGTAATATCAACCGTTTGCGTCCTTTCCTCACGCCGCACTCGACTGCCATTCTTGTTCACAGTTTAGTCACCTCCCGTTTAGATTATTGTAATTCCCTTTTGTTTGGCCTCCCACATAAAACTCTTCATAAACTTCAACTGGTCCAAAACTCGGCAGCTCGTATCATTACTCGCACCCCTCCTATTTATCACATCACTCCTATCCTACAACAGCTGCATTGGCTCCCTATTATTTATCGTATCAACTACAAAATACTTCTTCTTACTTTTAAAGCCATTCATAATCTAGCCCCTTCATATCGTTCTGATCTCCTCCATATACCCACACACACGCGTACTCTAAGATCCACTTCTTTTATTCATTTTACTGTTCCCCGTGTCCGCCTTGTTACTATGGGGAGTAGAGCTTTCAGTTTCTCTGCTCCTCAGCTCTAGAATTCGCTTCCACCAGACCTCCGTAAAATTGACTCTCTTTCACTTTTCAAATCCAAACTCAAAACTTATCTGTTTAGAATAGCTTATTCCCTTTGACCATAACTGCACTTTTTTTTTTTTTTTTTTTTTTTTTTTGTTGTTGTTGTTTTGTTTTGTTTTTTAATATGTCTTGTGTCTCATTGCTTTTTAAATTTGTTATTGTTGATGATGTTGTAAGGTGACCTTGAGTTTCAAGAAAGGCGCCTATAAATAAAATGTATAATAATAATAATAATAAAAAAAAATCTAAACCCCTGTTGAAACATTTAAAAAATAAAAACAAAGATCAATTATATCAGCACCTATAATGTAAAAATTATAGCCTATGCAATGCCACTGAAAACCAAAGTGACACATTTCTGGGGAAAAAAGATTGCTTTCTAAAGAGTTGAGTGTACAGGATGGATGGTTTCACAGTGATAAAAAAATGTATGTAGTGCACTTTGACTGGTCTCATTGTCAAATTAAACGTGAAAGTTTTTTTCCTCTCAGGCATCACTATCTGCTCAAGCACGCAGGATACACAGCGATGTACAAGCGACAGGTAATTATGGGGTTTATCATTTTCTTGACTTTATTAATAATAATTAAAAAAAGTAATAATAAGATCACCGAATCACAGTATTTCCTGCGATCTATTAAACTATTGTTACAATCACAAGACGAAGCCTAATTTTATTACGTTTAGAAGATTATCTACATATATCTTAATAATCAACAATATTATTGATCTGACACTGATAACTGAACTGAGCTGGCCGATGACATTCCGATTTACAACGGAATTGAATCAAACTTACTCGAGCTGGATGACAGTTTTCTTCTAGAGCTGCTGAACAGCCAAAACAAACGTTGTTGCCTTATTTCCCGTTATCACTGTAAAGCTGCTTTGAAACAATCTGTAGCCTATTGTAAAAAGCGCTATAAATGTAACTATGTAATTAGAAATCTTCGTCAGTTGTAAGTGATAGACTACTTGAGACTCGGTTTTTACCATAAATAAGTTATTTAAAATAATATTTAGCCTAATAATATACATTTGCACAACATATGAAAACCGAGACTTAGCTAGTTGCTATAATTGAGTGATGGATAGATGGAAGCATAAGGATGACCACGCAGTATAGCCTAGCCTACTTTATGAAGTCATCACGCAAGTAATAAAAAAATGGTACTACATTAGATCAAATTTAACAAAAAAAGCAAGGAAGACCTATGAAGCTTTTTGTTACTTTAAATTATTGTAATTTTACCCCTACTTTATTTTACATATCCTTATGTATGTTTTCTACTTGTTGTGAGGTGTACGCATGTATGCTAATCTTTGTATATTTTTTGTTGCATTAAAAAAAAATAAAGGGCGTGACGTGAATTGACGTTCAGCGTGACGCATTATTTATGTGCGCCTGCGCAGTCGAATGTATCTCTTCAATTCATCAAATGCTTGCTGTTGTTAGAAATATGACAACATACTGTTAAGAACACATGTCCTCTTTAATAGGCTACTCCAACCCGTTCTTGTTGTAACAAAAGATGTAGCCTGTCCTTAATTTAACCATGGGCAACTAGTTGTTCAAATATAAACAATAATGTTATCCTAATAAAATTTTAACATAGTATCGTTTTTAAGAAGCTTTCAGATTCTTTCAGCCATTGTTTATAATAGTGCTTGCTAGTGACAGGTTAGCATCGTTTTACTGCCATAAAAATAACTGTCTGAATTTTATTCTAATTATACATTTGGGAAGGAGGTAAGTAATAAATACATTATTATGATTGGTATCTGACACACTTAATCAATAAATGGTAGTAAACTTATTTGGAGATAAATCAATGCAATTTCTAGGCTACCTAGTATATTGCTAATTACGTAAAAAAAAAAAAAAAAAAAGGAAAAAAAAAAAAAAAATCGTCACTTATGAGTGAACGATTGCATAATAGTTTTTTCCCAGTTAGCTCAGTGGCAAAAAGTGTCACAATTAACCAAACTTCACCCCTACATAATATTTGCCTTTTTTTCTCAGGTTGAGCTGGTCATTTCAGATTAGAGGAGTGCACTGAAAACAGCAGATGGACACGTCGTATTATGGTAATGTACACAGCCCTATGAAACACACCAGTCAGATCAGGGCTGATTTCTGTTATAGGCCCTGAGTACAAACTATGGTTAAAAATATCATTAATTATGTGTCTTTCCTCTCTATCAGAAGAAAAAGGGGGGAAACCGTGGAGCCTTATGGAGTCTCTAAAATCAATATCTCTGCCCAAAATGGAAGCAATGTTTCAGCACCTGTCATATTAAATTCAACAGTCAAAGGAAATATTAATATTTCTAATTACTTTCCAGGTGAGTGGAAGTGCTTCTCTGCTGGTGGAAATGCCACAGCTGAACATATATTTGGTCAATAATTATACAAATGAGTATAAAAAGTAGCAACTTCATTGAAAACTATAGGCCCATTTCTAATTTACCTTTCATCTTCAAAGGTCTCGAAAAAGTTGTGTTACGTCGACTTGATTCTTATCTTAACCTAAATACTATCTCTATTTGAGACTTCAGTCTGGCTTCAGAGCACTCCACAGTACCAAATCTCAATTATATTTATTTAACATTGACAACTGATGCTGGTGACCTCAACTATTGTTAAATTATTTTATAAACATTTCATTTATACATTTATAAACAATAGTATGTTTCAACCTTAGTTAAATTTTTTTATAACCATTTCTTTTACACCATTTTAACTATATGTTTTCAACTATAGTTAAATTATTTTATAACCATTTCATTTATACATTTATAAAGAATAGTATGTTTCAACCTTAGTTAAATTATTTTATAACCATGTCTATGCAAAAACATGATGATCACTGAAATTTTATCATGACTTCATTGGTTCGTTTTAAAGTTGATTTTAAAATCCTTTTGTTTGTTTGTAAATGTTTGAATAATCTGGCGCCATCCTACATCTCTAATCTATTAGTCCCTTTCAGATCTGGGACAAAAAAACGTAGTTGTCCCTAGATTCAGATTACAGCAAAGGGGACATTGTGCATTTTCTGTTGTGGACCCTAAACTTTGGAACAGCTTGTCTATCCTGATTAGATCCGCGCCATCCCTTCCTCTTTTTAAGTCTTTGTTAAAAACCTATTTATTCTCTCTGGCATTTAATGATCATTAAATGCTGATATATACTCACATTCCTTTCATATATGATGTTTTTTATCCTTTTCCTTTGTTTTGTTTTATGTTTTATGATGTAGTGTAAAGCACATTGGTCATCTGTCGCTGTATAAATTGTGCTATATGAATAAACTTTGACTTTGACCATTCGGCTAGTTTTGTAGCAAAAACCTGGCAACCCTGGCTCCCAGGCATATTCATTAAAAGGAGCATTCTTTGCTCGTTTTCTATATAAGCCATTCATATTTTTTTTTTTTTTTTTATTAAACAAAATAGTTTAAATCGTTTTTGCTATGGTACCAAAACTGGTAGTGAGAACTGGTATTGAGACTGGTATATTGGTACCGACTACTGTAATGTTGGTACTGTGAAAACCTAGTTCTAAGCCTGTATAACTTTCTTTCTTCAGTAAAACACAAAAGGTGAATTTCTAAAAAAAGATATCCTGCACACCTCTTTTCATTATAATGAAAGTGAAAGGAACGAGACCTGTCAAGCTCCACAATAAAAAAAGCCCCATAAAAGTAGGCTATCATATGAAAAGTACCATAATATCAAAATCTTCAAAACCATACAGTAGCTTTGTGTGAGAAACTGACCAAAATACCAGTTAATGATTATCATCCCCTCTGATATGCAGAGTGGAAGGTGCAACACACATCTAGAACTTACACTTACAAAATGAAATGTGTTTGCAGCTTATCCATTAAAAACATTGAACTATTATTTCAAAAGATCATTACAATTTTCTCAATATTCAACCCCAAAAGAGATGACCTCTTTAAGATACAATAAATAAGGGTAGTCAAAATGACAGGTGTTTCTGATTTACAATAGTAAAACTTAAAAATGTTTGAGAGGTTTTTAATGAGCACATACTGAAAAAGTCTTTGAAATTGGATAAATAAATTACAATGAGGATGTGTATGAGTATAATATATGTATATGTATAAGTACTTTTTAATTTAATTCAAACGGTCAACAAAATGTATCGGATCAGTGTTTTTAAACAAATACCTATTCATCCGTGTGTATCAGAGATAGATTGTTTAGTGCTTTGACACCATGACACACACACACACACACACACACACACACACACACACACACACACACACACACACATACACACACACACACACACACACACACACAGTCATTTACACCATTTTAACTATATGTTTTCAACTATTGTTAAATTATTTTATAACCATTTCATTTATACATTTATAAAGAATAGTATGTTTCAACCTTAGTTAAATTATTTTATAACCATTTCATTTACACCATTTTAACTATATGTTTTCAACTATAGTTAAATTATTTTATAACCATTTCATTTATACATTTATAAACAATAGTATGTTTCAACCTTAGTTAAATTATTTTATAACCATTTCATTTACACCATTTTAGCTATGTTTTCAACTATAGTAAAATTATTTTATAAACATTTCATTTATACAATTATAAAGACCAGTATGTTTTTCAACTCTAGTTTCATTTGAATAATATTTTAAACGATCAACCTTAGTTAAATTATTTTATAACCATTTCATTTACACCATTTTATAACCATTTCATTTATACATTTATAAAGAATAGTATGTTTCAACCTTAGTTAAATTATTTTATAACCATTTCGTTTACATCATTTAAACTGTTTTCAACTATAGTAAAATTATTTTATAAACATTTCATTTATACATTTATAAAGAATAGTATGTTTCAACCTTAGTTAAATTATTTTATAACCATTTCGTTTACATCATTTAAACTGTTTTCAACTATAGTAAAATTATTTTATAAACATTTCATTTATACATTTATAAAGAATAGTATGTTTCAACCTTAGTTAAATTATTTTATAACCATTTCATTTACATCATTTAAACTATACGTTTTCAACTGTAGTTAAATTATTTTATAAACATTTATAAAGACCAGTATGTTTTTCAACTCTGCTTTCATTTGAATAATATTTTAAACGATAAACCCTGTTTATGTAACATTGTTTCAGATATCAGAGCAGACATGGAGGGGTAGGCAAGAACCCCCGTGACACACTTGCAGAGGTAGGGGGAGCGTCTGTGACACACATACAGAGGGACCCCCGGTGACACTGACTTTTTTTCCTCTCACATTACACAGCAAAACACAATGGCCTCTGGAATGCCAAAACAGTTGATTGATCAGATAGCTCAACACCACAACCCTTATCAATAGAGGCCAGAGCAGAGGTAGGGGGAGCGTCTGTGACACACATACAGAGGGACCCCCGGTGACACTGACTTTTTTCCTCTCACATTACCCACATCACATTGAAACCACTATGGCCTCTGGAATGCCAAAACAGTTGATTGATCAGATAGCTCAACACCACAACCCTTATCAATAGAGGCCAGATGGTCAAAACATTTCATTGATCGGATAGGCGGGGTCAACTGCTTGACCCTTAACAATAGACGCCGGATGCACAATCTCTCAAAATACATCGATTGGATGGGTGGGGTCAATAGGTCAATCCTTATCTATAGATAACGGATGCACACCAGGAAAAGGGCGGGACCGGAAAAGGTCAAAGGTCAACCGGAAGTCATCAATCATTTTGACACATGGTGTCCGGTAATAACTACTTACATATATAAACACACAGAGAATATTACTTGCCTTACCTGTTTAGTAAAATGAAAAAATAAAAATAAATAACTAGGGAAACCGAGATAATTATTCTGATTTGATGATACACTCAAAATATTACACAAGCAATTGTTTAAATGTAATGATATTCAGAACAGAACAAGAATTTTAAAAAACTATAAACAAGAAGTAACCGAAATAATGTAAAGCGAAAGTCAAAGTAAGTGGTGTTGGTCTCACGTAACTCTCTCATTAGAATCAAACTGTTTCAACATTTGTGATGTATTTGGATGCTAGTTTTTTCTTTATTATAGGCTTTGTACTTAACTCACGTTCCAATATGTGTGTGTGTGTGTGTGTGTGTGTGTGTGTGTGTGTGTGTGTGTGTGTGTGTGTGTGTGTGTGTGTGTGTGTGTGTGTGTGTGTGTGTGTGTGTGTGTGTGTGTGTTTGGTGTGTGTGTGTGGTTGAGGTGTGGGTGCGATTGAACTGTTACACATAAAAACATACTCCGTCATTTTGTTCATCGAGGACGTAAATTCAAACTGCAAAGTGTTTACTTATATTTATGTACACTCACAATAAAACACAAAGTGCTTTTGTCAAACTATAAACTCAAACTGTAACCTACAACTGTCCCCCAACCAAAATCTCACCCACACACACCAACACCCACACACACAGTTTAAAAGCAAAAAATATTTATCCAACCTCGTTTAAAAACAGTCTGTGAGTGCCATCTTTTGGACATTCATCATATTGCATTGGTTTTAATTTCTTGTCCTCAAACAGAGCACTGATCTGTTTATTTTTAAATTACACATTCTACATTGATTAAAATAGAAAATCAAATGTGTTTTTTTTAATGGTAGTATTATTTTATACAATAATTTATAAATGTGATGAGAATAAATGTAGTGTGCATAAAATTTTTAAGGAAAACGTTGATCTAATATAGCACATTAAAGAGAGAGAGACGGAGGAGCGGGCGCGATCAAACTGTGTGTGTGTGTGTGTGTGTGTGTGTGCGTGTGTGTGTGAAAGGGGCGCGATCGAACTGTGTGTGTGTGTGGGAGAGAGAATAAAATTTTTAAGGAAAACATATTGATCTAATATAGCACATTATTGATCTAATATAGCACATTAGAGAGAGAGAGAGAGAGAGAGAGAGAGAGAGAGAGAGAGAGAGAGAGAGAGAGAGAGAGAGAGAGAGAGAGAGAGAGAGAGAGAGAGGGGCGCGGGCGCGGGCGCGATCGAACTGTGTGTGTGTGTGTGTGTGTGTGTGTGCGTGTGTGTGTGTGAGAGAGAGGCGCGGGCGCGATCGAACTGTGTGTGTGTGTGTGCGTGTGTGGGAGAGAGAGAGGCGCGGGCGCGATCAAACTGTGTGTGTGCGTGAGACAGAGAGAGAGGCGCGGGAGCGATCGAACTGTGTGTGTGTGTGTGTGTGTGTGTGTGTGTGTGTGTGTGTGTGTGTGTGTGTGTGTGTGTGTGTGAGAGAGAGAGAGAGAGAGAGAGAGAGAGAGAGAGAGAGAGAGGCGCGGGTGCGATCGAACTGTGTGTGTGTGTGTAATACAGGTAATAAATGAATAAAAGTGCGTATAAATACAATTTTGGACACAAGAGGGCAGTATGGCCCCATGAATGACTTTGTGTTTAAACTATCACCCGAGGATACCCCCTCCCCCTCCCCCTCCTCACACAGACACACACACACACACATACAGAATGGCAGGGTGCATTCTCTCTGTCAGAGAGAGGGAGAGAAAATTCTCAGAATCCACATTCAAATTACAATATCTGACTTTCTGTTTGTCTGAGCTAATGACAATAAATTAGAAAGTTGTTCGGCTTGACGAGAACAATATACACGCAGAGTTTTGTAACTGTAGATAAAATTAACTAAGTTATAACACACTTTATGTGTCCTTTTTTAGTCATAAATTCATTTCCTCGCCACGGCCAAACCGTTCGAGATATCAAAAATCCGTTCGCAATTTAGCATCCTCAATGTCTTGACTTCACACTAACCGAGTTTTGTGGTGTTTGGATTAATTCTCTAGGAGAAGTATATCAAAAATAAAAGCATGCATTTTCCAAACAACCCATAATAGCTGACTTCCTGTTGAGCTGTCATAAAACTTAGAGCACGAAAGTTGTTCGGCCCGATGAGATCTATAAGTGTACCGAGTTTCATATTATTACAAGCAAGCATGTTTGATATATGGACAAGTGTTCGAATCCCGTTCCAGGGGGCGCTGTCGAGCCCCCCTGCCACGCCCGGGTACCATCTTCAGCCCGGCCCTGATGGCCGCGGGTTCTGACCCGTGTGCAAAGTTTCAAGAGTTTTCGAGCACGTTAAGGGCCCCAAAACCTTGAAAAACTAAAATAAAAGCATTCTCACTCAGCAGACAAACCCCCCTCCCCTCAAACACACAGAGAGACGTAGGGTCAGAGAGAGAGGAAGAGAAAATTCTCCAAAACATCCACATTCAAACCAAAATATCTGACTTCCTGTTGGTCTGAGCTAATAAGTGTAAATTAGAAAGTTGTCCAGCTCGATATGAACATTATACATACTGAGTTTTAAGATTGTAGATAAAAGTATAGACCTAACTCCCCCTCTTTTGACAAAAGGTGGCGCTACTGAGCCCCGGCACCACGCCCGTTTCTGAAACTTTGCACATGTCTACTGGCTAATAAATGTGATGTGTCTGTCGAGTTTCATGCAATTTCAAGTATGCTAAGGGTCTCAAAAGCATCAAAAAAGAATTTTAAAGTTTGATGCGTTACCACGGCAACAGTATCTAAGATATCAATAATCCTTTCACAGGTCTAAATCTGTCGTGTGTTTACATTATACACATAAAGTTTGAAGCAAATCGGGTAAAAATAAGAGGGTGATTTCAAAGCATTTTGAAAGTGACACACTTCCTGCTGCCAGTTGGTGGCGCTATAACTTTGACTCACAATAGTCACATCCATGTGATCGGCCTCTTACAGCGAACACACTGCTGAAGTTTCATCAAGATCAGTCAATGTATGCAGAAGTTATAACACACTTCCTGTTTCCATTATTCGCCATAAATTCGTTTCCTCGCCACGGCCAAACCGTTCGAGATATGAAAAATCCCCTGGCAATTTTTCATCCTCAATGTCTTGACTTCATGCACACCGAGTTTGGTGACGATCGGGTGAATTCCCTAGGAGGAGTATATCAAATTCCTGAACATGAGTTTCCAAACAACCCATAATAGCCGACTTCCTGTTGGGCTGGCGTAAAAAGTAAGAGTGCGAAGGATATATGAAACGATGATATCTATATGTGTACCGATTTTCAGATTAACTCATGCAAGCGTGTTTGATATATGGACATGTTTTCGAATCCCGTTCCAGGGGGCGCTGTCGAGCCCCCCTGCCACGCCCGGGTACCATCTTCAGCCCGGCCCTGATGGCCGCGGGTTCTGACCCGTGTGCAAAGTTTCAAGAGTTTTCGAGCACGTTAAGGGCCCCAAAAGTGCCCAAAAGGTAGTAAAATAATAATAATAATAATAATAATAATAAATATAGCTGCGAGCAGCGATTGCGGGCCCAAGCCGGTGGCACCGCCACCCCGGTGCCTTTAGGGTTATTGTGCACGACGTGCGAAAACGTAACCCCGCTTTGACTGTTGAAAAGAAGTGTGCTGTAGAGCTCGCATCAGTGTGGCCTCTGCAAAAGTGCGTATCCAGGGCACATATAAACCACAAAGTATGCGTGAGCAACCTTCTGAAACCCAAATTGAAAAATGAGACAGCCTATGGTCTCATGGATTTAACAGACACATGAAATAAGTACACAAGACCGAAAATTCATATGAAGTGTGCCATTTGGGGACAGGGCCTATGATCGTGAACCACAATAGCCACATATATGAGATCATTTAAAATTAGAATAATTTTTAGGTCAATATGTTTTGCAGCACTTAAATGTGTAAATCCAGAAGCCCAGTATTTATCTGGAGGTCTTTGTCCTTTGCCTGTCAACCAAGTTTGTCTCTGCTTTTTCTGTTCTGCCCTGTTTGCCATAGTTCACCCTGCCTGTCTTGACCATTCTTAATAAAAAGCTGCAAATGGATTCCCCTGACCTGACCCTGCCTCGATACAACACATATGCTGCATCTGCTAGCTATCTGCCGAACGGCTCTGGTAGTTCCGCTTCAGCACTGATGATGTTGTAGGAATAGTGCGCTCTGATTGGTCTGGATTATTCGGGAATTTTGATTTTATATAGAAATAAGTCATTTATAATTCATATATATAGATAGATAGATAGATAGATAGATAGATAGATAGATAGATAGACAGATAGACAGATAGACAGATAGACAGATAGATAGATAGATAGATAGATAGATAGATAGATAGATAGATAGATAGATATACATATATAAAGACACAGAGAATATTACTTGCCTTACCTGTTTAGTAAAATGAAAAAATAAAAATAAATAACTTGGGAAACCGAGATAATTATTCTGATTTGATGATAAACTCAAAATATTACACAAGCAATCGTTTAAATGTAATGATATTCAGAACAGAAGAAGAATTTTAAAAAACTATAAACAAGAAGTAACCGAAATAATGTAAAGTGAAAGTGAAAGTAAGTGGTGTTGGGCTCACGTAACTCTCTCATTAGAATCAAACTGTTTCAACATTTGTGATGTATTTGGATGCTAATTTTTTCTTTATTATAGGCTTTGTACTTCACTCACGTTCCAATATGTGTGTGAGTGTGTGTGTGTGTGTGTGTGTGTGTGTGTTTGGTGTGTGTGTGTGGGTGAGGTGTGGGTGCGATTGAACTGTTACACATAAAAACATACTCCGTCATTTTGTTCATCGAGGACGTAAATTCAAACTGCAAAGTGTTTATTTATATGTATGGTCACTCACAATAAAACACAAAGTGCTTTTGTCAAACTATAAACTCAAACTGTAACCTACAACTGTCCCCCAACCAAAATCTCACCCACACACACCAACACCCACACACACAGTTTAAAAGCAAAAAATATTTATCCAACCTCGTTTAAAAACAGTCTGTGAGTGCCATCTTTTGGACATTCATCATATTGCATTGGTTTTAATTTCTTGTCCTCAAACAGAGCACTGATCTGTTTGTTTTTAAGTTACACATTCTACATTGATTAAAATAGAAAATCAAATGTGTTTTTTTTTAATGGTAGTATTATTTTATACAATAATTTATAAATGTGATGAGAATAAATGTAGTGTGCATAAAATTTTTAAGGAAAACATTGATCTAATATAGCACATTAAAGAGAGAGAGACGGAGGAGCGGGCGCGACTGAACTGTGTGTGTGTGCGTGTGTGTGTGAAAGGGGCGCGATCGAACTGTGTGTGTGTGTGGGAGAGAGAATACAATTTTTAAGGAAAACATATTGATCTAATATAGCACATTATTGATCTAATATAGCACATTAGAGAGAGAGAGAGAGAGAGAGAGAGAGAGAGAGAGAGAGAGAGAGAGAGACAGAGAGAGAGAGAGAGAGAGAGAGAGAGAGAGAGAGAGAGAGAGAGAGAGAGACAGAGAGAGAGAGAGAGAGGCGCGGGCGCGATCTAACTGTGTGTGTGTGTGTGTGTGTGTGTGTGTGTGTGTGTGTGTGTGTGTGTGTGTGTGTGTGTGTGTGTGTGTGTGTGTGTGTTTGTGTGTGTGTGTGTGTGTGTGTGTGCGTGTGTGTGTGAGAGAGAGGCGCGGGCGCGATCGAACTGTGTGTGTGTGTGCGTGTGTGGGAGAGAGAGAGGCGCGGGCGCTATCAAACTGTGTGTGTGCGTGAGACAGAGAGAGAGGCGCGGGAGCGATCAAACTGTGTGTGTGTGTGTGTGTGAGAGAGAGAGAGAGAGAGAGAGAGAGAGAGAGAGAGAGAGAGAGAGAGAGAGAGAGAGAGAGAGAGAGAGAGAGAGAGAGAAAGAGAGAGAGAGAGGCGCGGGTGCGATCGAACTGTGTGTGTGTGTGTAATACAGGTAATAAATGAATAAAAGTGCGTATAAATACAATTTTGGACACAAGAGGGCAGTATGGCCCCATGAATGACTTTGTGTTTAAACTATCACCCGAAGATACCCCTTCCCCCTCCCCCTCCTCACACAGACACACACACACACACATACAGAATGGCAGGGTGCATTCTCTCTGTCAGAGAGAGGGAGAGAAAATTCTCAGAATCCACATTCAAAGTACAATATCTGACTTTCTGTTTGTCTGAGCTAATGACAATAAATTAGAAAGTTGTTCGGCTTGACGAGAACAATATACACGCAGAGTTTTGTAACTGTAGATAAAATTAACTAAGTTATAACACACTTTATGTGTCCTTTTTTAGTCATAAATTCATTTCCTCGCCACGGCCAAACCGTTTGAGATATCAAAAATCCGTTCGCAATTTAGCATCCTCAATGTCTTGACTTCACGCTAACCGAGTTTTGTGGTGTTTGGATTAATTCTCTAGGAGAAGTATATCAAAAATAAAAGCATTCATTTTCCAAACAACCCATAATAGCTGACTTCCTGTTGAGCTGTCGTAAAACTTAGAGCACGAAAGTTGTTCGGCCCGATGAGATCTATAAGTGTACCGAGTTTCATATTATTACAAGCAAGCATGTTTGATATATGGACAAGTGTTCGAATCCCGTTCCAGGGGGCGCTGTCGAGCCCCCCTGCCACGCCCGGGTACCATCTTCAGCCCGGCCCTGATGGCCGCGGGTTCTGACCCGTGTGCAAAGTTTCAAGAGTTTTCGAGCACGTTAAGGGCCCCAAAACCTAGAAAAACTAAAATAAAAGTATTCTCACTCAGCAGACAAACCCCCCTCCCCTCAAACACACGGAGAGACGTAGGGTCAGAGAGAGAGGAAGAGAAAATTCTCCAAAACATCCACATTCAAACCAAAATTTCCGACTTCCTGTTGGTCTGAACTAATAAGTGTAAATTAGAAAGTTGTCCAGCTCGATATGAACATTATACATACTGAGTTTTAAGATTGTAGATAAAAGTATAGACCTAAATCCCCCTCTTTTGTCAAAAGGTGGCGCTACTGAGCCCCGGCACCACGCCCGTTTCTGAAACTTTGCACATGTCTACTGGCTGATAAATGTGATGTGTCTGTCGAGTTTCATGCAATTTCAAGTATGCTAAGAGTCTCAAAAGCATCAAAAAAGAATCTTAAAGTTTGATGCGTTGCCACGGCAACAGTATCTAAGATATCAATAATCCTTTCACAGGTCTAAATCTGCCGTGTGTTTACATTATACACATAAAGTTTGAAGCAAATCGGGTAAAAATAAGA